>CAUYQU010014090.1:0-28160 GCA_963574635.1 Cheracebus regulus | reverse complement strand
TTCTCTTAAAGAGCCCAGTATGCAAACAAGGTGCTGCAACCATAGCTTCTTAATAACCAATAGCAGCTAAGCCCTAACAACCAATAGCAGCTAAGCCTTAACAACCAATAGCAGCCAAGTTTTAACAACCAATAGCAGTCGAGTCTTAACAACCGATAGCAGGCAAGTAATTCCAACCAACAACAAGCCAAGTCCTAGGTCAAGGCTTGTAACTTACCCAATAGCAGTCTTGCTCTCCCACAACCAATCGAGCTGTTTCACTCCCTATAAAACCGCCTGTCTGAGAGGAGTCTGTGCGACTTCTCCAGCCCCTCCTGTCCGGACCGTAGAACCTCACCCGGGAGCCTGAATACCTTCCCTTGCACTGGATTATTTTGGTGCTGGCCTCAGTTTCTTCATTTTATCCTTGGAAGCAAACCTTACAAAAAGGAGAGAATATTTTACACAACTGCTACTTAACCATTTACTGTCCTATACCCAGCATATTACTACCCATACACTAGCTTCTACACAAAGTGGCTGTTTATGTTCTTCTGGGCCCCTCTGTCTCCGTCATCTATGTTAGGTTAGTTCTTAATGCTACGAAGCAACACCAGTTAGAGGTTAACTTCAGATGTCCTTGGTTTTCACCCAACCAGCTGAATGACTGTTTCTTGGAGTCCTGGGCTCCACAACTGCAAAACAAGAGGGTAATAAAAAATCATTTCTAAAGAGCTATTGACATATTTTATGCACTTAATACATTATTCTTTTGTGGCAAGCAAATCTCTGTTACTTTGGGTCACTTTCCAGTGGTTGACTCCCACTCAAATCCTCAACAGACTGCTCCTAACTTGCAAGCAACAAATTTAAAAAGCCTCCATCCTAGTTACACCTCATTTCATTCTAATGATTCATTGAATAGTCTACTTTCATTCTCTGGGTTTGAGCAACTGATCAAATAATCAGCTGCTATTTTTTTCACTGTTGCTTCTGTATCATGTGAGTTTCTTACAGTCAGTTAGTTTCTTTTATTTCCCTTGCAGCTGTCACATCCATGATGGGGCATAATTAAAAACATAAACTCTGAAAACCCAAATTTCAGACTTAATCATTGTTTTATAATGTGTCACAGGATTGATTTTATTTAGTAGTAGTCTCATCTATGTAGTCCTGAAAGCACATAAGTTAGAAAAACAATGAAGTAATAATAATTCTTCCCTAAAGGGTTCCCTACTTGTTCACATTGGAAAGAAAAAACAAAACAAAACACAAGTATTGTAATTGTACATGGTTGTTGCTATCTTCCATAAGCATATATCATAGTGTCTTCTGTATTATCAGTAACCAGTTCTCTAATCTTAATGTTTGTAACTATTTTCATGTACAGTTCATGGTGATGGTCAGATAAGATATACATGGACTAAAAATGTAACAAATGTGGCTCTCCAGATGACATTCCTAATTACTGTTGGAGTAGGCTGATTACATCCCTCCCAGACATATTTGAAAGCTCAAATCTAAAAACACATTTTGTTTGGACAACTGTTAAATAATAGTGACAGATGGGGCAACCTGCTGGGTAGCAATTAAGAAAGCAAGAGGATGAGAAGAGCATAAAATCCATCAGAAAAAAAAGGTTATGTGATTCAGCTATTTCAAACTTATACCTGTTCCACCTGAGGCTTCTGCATTTTACTTCATGGCTACTCTACATTTCCTTTTGCTCAAGACAGAAACCTTAAACTTTTTTTTTCACACCCCAGATGCAGTCCACTGGGGAATCTTACCTACTCTACCATCAAAACCTGTATAGAATGTTAACACTTCTCACCATCTCCACTGCTATCACCTTGTCTGAGCCACTGCTCACCTGAATTACTCTAAGAACTTTGGAATGCAGTCTCTTCTTGGACCAACCTGCTTCCCACAGAATTCAGATGGGTACTTTTAAAATGTAAAATGTCACTCCACTGTCAACTGCCCTCATTATGCTTTGATTCAAAAACCATCCCAGTCACTAAGGAGGACCTGGGTGACCTGTTCCAGTGACCTCCCAAGCTAGTTTTCTTGCTCTCTCCATTCCAAGGACATAGCCTCCTTGCTCCTTTGCAAGCACAGGAAGCCATTTCCATTCCAGGGCTTTGCTCTCTCCCTTTCTTCCAGTCTGGATTAAATCTCGCCTTGACAATATGGTCTTCCTTGAACATCCTTTTCAGTCGTGCAATCTATTACAGCCCCCAGCCCAGCATTGCCAATCTTAACATTGTTCTGCTTTTCTCTTTCTTTCCACACCCATAACCACCTTTTAAGAGACTGTATAATTTATCCATGTTTATATTTATTAATAATTATCTATTTCCCCTTGTTAAAACATAAGCCCTACAGGACAGGAATCTTTTTTTTTTTTCCAATGTAGGTTAAATGTTTTGAACAATGTCTAGGGTTCAATCAATATATATTCACTAAATTAATTAATGTGATTTATTTATTTTCTTTCAAACAACTGCAATAAATAAAAAATACCTATAATAGATCTGGCTCAAGGCTGGGTATTAGGGACAAAAGGATGGATAATAGATGGTCCCTGAGCTGAAAGCCATCACTATTTAGTGGAGAAGACAAATTATAAATGAATCATGATAATACCATGCCAACTGGATATGCGGTGCATATAACAAGAACCCAGGTTACATGGTGGAGGCAGGTCCACATTCCTCTTCTCTCATTCTTGAGACAGTATTTTTATAGGTTTTCGTTACCCTGCATTACTTTTTTTATTTTTCTTTCTAAAGTCCTTGCTATGATTAGCATATATTTATATGGAACGGAGTCTTAGGATTCAAATACTATCAGGGATCGATCATTTAATGTGAAACACTAAGAAAGCAGTATCTTTGGTGCCAAAAGGTGTAGGGATATTGAAAACATCCCCATGATAACAGATAGGTAGTCTATGTAATACTACCATGCCCAGAGGCAAAAAGGAGAAAATAAGATGATGCAATGGCAGCACATGAAACGACAGTCTCTGCAATTGATGCAGTTGTAGTTGATTTCTCTTTCTACTCTATTGTTACCATTGTTTTCAATGGTGAAAAGTTGAGAGATTTTCTCTAAGATCAGGAACAAGACAAGGATAGCCACTTTCACTACTTCTATTCAACTGGAAGTTTTAGCCAGCCCAATTAGGTAAGATAAAAATATAAAAGGCATTCAAACCAGAATGAAAGAAGTAAATTTGTCCTTGTTTGTAGTTGACACAAATGTATATATAGAGAAGACCTCACCAAAAAATTATAAAAATGAATAAACAAATTTAGTAAAGTGGCAGGATATAAAGTCAACATATAAAAGTCAGTGGTGTTTCTATATACTAAAAAGGAACTATTTGAAAATGGAATTAAGAAAACAATCTAATTTACAATAGCTACAGTAAAATAAAAATACTTCAGAACAAATTTAACCAAGGATGGGAAAGACCTGTACACTGCAAGCTATGAAACATAGATCAAAATAACTGAAGAAGACACAAATATATAGAAAGATGTCTTATATTCATGGATTGGAAGAACTAATACTGTTAAAATGTTCATAACTATGCAAAGTAATCTACAGACTCAGTAAAATTTCTATCAAAATTCCAGTGGTATTCCTTAAAGAAATAGACAAAACAATATAAAATCCATATGGGCCCAAATAACCTAAAACAACAGTTTTCAAGGCAGTAATTTCTAACAGAAGACAAAATAGAGAAGTTTTATTTGTAATGGCCTCAGGTTGCAATGAAGTAAAATGTCCATTAACAGATAAATTAATATACAGATGATATCATATTCTTACAATGTAATATAACTCAGAAACTATATATATATGTATATGTATATATATATATGCACACATATACATACACACACACACACAATGTTGATAAACTCAACAGTATGGAAGATTCTCAAATAATTATGCTAAGTAAAAGTAACCAAACAGAATAGAATACTTGCCATATAATTGCAAGTACATAAAACTGTAGAAAATGCAAACTCATCTATGGTGACAGAAAACTCCTTAGTGGTTGCTTAGGGACCTGAGGGTGGGGGAAGATGAGAGAGAGAGGCTACAAAAAGAAGTGAGGAAACTTTTCAGGATGATTAAAATGTTCATTATCTTTATTGTGGTAATTGTTTGCATTTTGTGTTAATGTGCATATTGTGGTAATTCTATGCATGGATATATGCATATGTCAACAGATTAAATTATGCACTTAAAATTTGTGTCATTTATTTTAGTTTAGTTATTATAGTAATAGAATTTAGTAAAATTAAAGTAAACTGTGCTTTGATTTGTCCAGGTTCTCCAGAACATTATTTCCAAGGCCAAAATAGTTACAAACACACAAAGCATAAGACCCTTAATCCAGGCTCCCTTTTTCACTTTTGCATGAACCTGGTCTTTTTTCTCAGGAAGTAAACCTAAATCCTCAAGGAGGATCAGCAGAAAATTAATAATAAAGCTTTAGTCAAGAAAAAAAGAATCCAAATGAAAGCACCTGAATTCAGGCTTCTTGCTGAGATCCAAACTGTCTTATCTATGCTTCAAACACACTTGAATTTCATTAAGACCAAAATTTGCTCAAGAGTTGCATGCAAACAAATTATTTGCATGCTTATGACATATGGGGACTGCTGTACCCTAAGCCCTTAGAAATAGATATGTGGCCTGGCCTTCTGTCAATGACTCTGTGATGCTTCTTCTCTGTATAGAACTAGATCTCAGAGACTTAGCAAGAATCTCTGCCTCACATGAGGTCACTGGCTCCCAAATATCATGGCTTTGTTCTGGTGAAGCCTCATTTCCAACCTCCCAAATTCTAAAGGCCATTTTCATAAAAGCAGATGCAGTTTCAAGTCAAGGACGACTATCAATACAGAAAGTTAATTTCTCAACCATCTGTACTATTGACTTCTGAAGGAGGAAATCATTGATCTATCTGTGCAGTGAAGGAAAATTTATTTTTAAAAAAATGTGATAATCAAGTTTGGTGACCAATGCTGTTGAGGGGGGAAATAGACTTTCAGAGGCTTTGCAGATATTCCACAAAAAGGGAAAGGAAAATGACAACTGTTTCAGTGAAACACAAATAGGATGATAAAATAAAATCCCTTTGTT
Organism: Cheracebus regulus; assembly: GCA_963574635.1. Lineage (NCBI taxonomy): Eukaryota > Metazoa > Chordata > Mammalia > Primates > Pitheciidae > Cheracebus > Cheracebus regulus. The sequence continues at coordinate 23,012 of CAUYQU010014090.1, read as the reverse complement.
CATGCAGTTTAATTTCTAAGAAAAATGTCTGGAGGGAAAAGCTTCTGTAATTTTAATTTTAATCATGAAGCACAGAAATATTCAAAGATGTTTTAAAATGACAACCAACTTAGTATAAATAAAAGAACAGATTACTTAACTTACATTAAAAAAATAGTTTTGTCCTTCAGAGTCTGACCTTTTCTCATACATATGAAATTGTTAACACCAAATGATGTTTTTCTCTTTCCCCAAATTGAAAAAAGGATACTATTCCCCTAAGATATGGGTAATATAATTTTCTTTTCTTCCATTTTAAGTTCTCTAATATTTTAGCATGATATATTTTTTACAAGTATTAGGATCAGAGACATAACTCAAACCTATTGTATCTACAGTAGAAATACAGTAGCATCATATTTTCTACAACTATAACCAACACAACCATAAATACATGAAGAAAGAAACATTTATGGAAACCTCCACTATTTGGAGGAGAGTTTCAAATTAATTAATTTTGATTTAGGGGAAAACACAGTCTTTGGAGTTAAAGAAATTTGAGTTAAAGCTTATCTTCACCTCCAATAATATGTGAACAGTAGAGTGTTAAAAAAAAATTCACTGAGATTCTAATGTGGTAGATACTAAATAGCAAAGTAAATTGTGAAACAGTTCACCCAAGTTAGATGACTCCGAAGCTCCCCCATCCCCAGAGTATTAAAAAGTCAAAAGAAGAGCAGATTGGTAAAGTAGAGAGGGGTGAATTTGCTTGGAGAAGTCTCTGCTGTGGATTCCATGCTCCCACATAATGGAACTGTGGTAGGCACAGATTCCTCCTCTAAATCCTGGTGAGAAGATTCTCAAAACATTGGTCCACGAGTGTGATAAGTTATGTCTACTTTGCATTTGAGAGAATGGGTTTGATCCCAACCAAAAAATAAAAATATAATAAAGCTAACAAGAATAGGATTATTTCAGGACCAATCCAGTGGTGCTACCAAGGGAAATGGAAGCCCTGCAAAAAGAAGTAAACGTGGGCAACTGAATTCTTAGCTAATGCAGATGTCTTTGCAAGCCACCTGCCAAATTAGACACAATGATTTGCTGCTGTGAGAAAACTTCGGGAGAGATCTCCAACTACTGGGATTGGAGCAGGTTCAGAAGACTGCAGTGTTCAAAGGACCCAAGAGGGGAAGAGGCAGATGTAAATATCTACCAGTTGAGACAGCAAAGCTATGATTATCCTGGCTGAACATGAAAGGCCATGCCTGTAATCCCAGAATTTGGGAGGCCAGGTCAGTAGGATCTCTTGAAACCATGAGTTTGAGACCAGTCTGGGCAACATAGCAAGACCATATACTACCACCCCCACCACACACACACACACAAAATTAGCTGGCCATGGTGCTGCATACATGTAGTCCTAGCTACTTGGAAGGCCTAGATTGGAGGATAGCTTGAGCCCAGGAGTTGTAGGTTACAGTGAGCTATAGTTACGCCACTCCATTCCAGCTTGAAAGACAGAGAGAGACCATGTTTCTAAGATATGAGTCAGTGGGGACTGGAGCTGTGAGAAAGAAACGTTGTAAGAAAGTAAGAAAGAAAAAGCCTTCCTTTCTGGAGGCTCATTTCTCATCTGCTTGAGGCCCTACCTGGGGAAGGGAATGCTGATGATTATATGGAATGAGACATTTTAATTTCTAGTCTGCAATTGTGTTTTATAATTTAAAATGACCCTAGGATTTCATATTCTCTGAAAGTAATCAAAACATTTATGAGATGCTTGAATATTCACTTAACAGGGTAGGGGCACCATTGCCCTCTTGTGCTGTTTAAAAGAGAGAGTGGGCAGCAAAAGTTATTTTCTCTTTGCATTTTCTTGTTTAATATATGGGCTACCTAGACAATTTTAGAAAGTTATTTAGCTTCACAAAACATGTTTTTTTCACTATTATTGACATGATTAAATAAGATAATATATGTAAAAGACTGAATACAAGTAAAAATAAACTCACCTACCACTCTTCTGAATACTGCCCTTAAGTCCTTCCCCACAGTTGCTAGTTTCCTGCAGCCCTTCACTTCCTCTTTCCTTTGGCTTCTTCCCTTCATGCAATTCTTCTTTCTTCCTTCTAAGTCAGTAGAATTGCTGTCACAGAACTCTTCCCCTTTTGTTTGTGATAAGTAACAGGAAACATGACAGTCTACATAAAAAATATTAGGTAGACATCAAATAATTATCTTTAAAAATGGAAAAAGAAATATCAGAGATACAAAAACAATTTATACCAGACAAAATAATTTGAAAATCAAAAACAACAAATAGGGTCATTTCTGAAAGAATCAATAAGCTATTCAGCTAGCTATTACCTAGATATAAAAATGGAAGCTTCTAATGAAGACTCTGAATTGAGAAAAAAATGGATTCTGTTTGTAAGATTATATTTAATAAGGCAATGACAAAGGAACTTAAAAAAAAGCTTACTCTCACACATCTCATTAATATGTAAAGTTAGTGATCAGAGAGTTGCAAGATGTATAATTCAATAAAGTTTCCATATTTATTCATGAAAATAAACACTTCAGTAAATAAATCAGTGCTAGTAAATTGCTTAAAAATGATGTTTTTAATGGTTGACTTCTTATGGTCAACAGTATATTTAGTGATACAATAATAAAATATTCTTATAAATCCTAGAAATAAAAGAAAATGGCTATTATTATTATTTTATATTGGTACAGAAATGGTCATCAATGAAATAAAACATAAAAAAGACATAATGGATATACTTTCTTGAAAATGATGACACAAATTTTTGCTCTTAGAAGTAAACGATCCAAGATTATCATCTATTGGATTTATTGTAATTAACAATCTCTGTAGTGAATTATTTTGAATGAATATATCAGTTAATAATTTTTGTATACATGGCAATAACTAATTTGAAGATGTAATAAACAATTCCCAAGATGATATTTAAGTTGGGATTCCCTATACAACAAGATAATGGGTGGGGTCTAGGGGGAAGGGATATAAATATGGAACACAAGCCAAACAGGGAAAGTTGGATAAATCGAGAATTGTACAGTGCTTCTTGAGAAGAAGAGCAAGGTTGTAATTGTGACAAATCACCAGAAGTTCATTTATATTTTTAAACTAATCTCAACCAAAATTACAAAAAAAATACTCTCATTCTCACATGGAAGATTAAAGAGATTAAAGCAGCTCAATAGCTACAATAATATTTTAAGGAATGTTGATATCATGAGGTTTGAATATTTAGTCCAAGTTGTAAATCATTTTAAAACATACAATAAAGCTTCAATCATTTAAAGTATAGAAAAATGATGACACAAAAAAACAGAGAGTACCATGAACTAAAATAGAGCTTTAAAATTTGTGCAAGAATATGTATCAAATACAATGTGATATTTTAAACGAAGTATCATAACAAACTTTGGACAATGAAAAAAATTTATTTAAATGCTACTGAAACTAAAGTTAATTATTAAAAATAATAATTTATGTTGTTTTCACATAATATTCTAAAGAAAATTCCAGAAGATTTTAGTTTAAAAATAATAAAATAAGTCACAAAAGTGAAAACCCAACAACTTTGATTCAAAATATTTAATAAGCCTATGCTTAAAAAAATATTATAAACCCACTTAAAACATAATCAACAAACAGGAAACCTATATTTAAAAACATACATGCCAAAAACAAGGTTAATAGCTATATTCTCTAAAGAGCTTACAAAATTGAATTTAAATGAAAAGAAGTTCTCAGTAGTTAAAAGATAATTCACAAAACAGAATATACAAATATTTAATAATCATATACAAATATGGCAGACTTTCCATTTAAGTAATCAAAGAAATTCAAATTAAAACAATGGGATGTCATCTTCACCTTTAAAATGAGCAATTACATTTCTGTAAGACTAATTAAATGCAAATTGCCACATAATTACTGGTCTGCAAGTTTTTTACTTGTTCATCTTTTTTTTAGCCATTAAGCAAATATTTGTTCAACACTTAGTATAATTATGGTTCATGGCATTCAATTAATAACTGTCTGTTTCACCTTCAGACTTCTTGGTTCTCTTGACTCAGAATAGGTATGTCATCTTTTAGATTAACTCCTCTGTTCATCTTCTATTACATTCTTATGCACATGATACCTTTCTATCAAGCACAAAAGAATATCTCTTGCTTCATTGGAGGAGTGAAGAGATTATATTAGTTTCTTATTGCTGCTCTAACAAATTACTGTAAACTTAGTGTGTTAAAACAACATACATTTCATCTCACAGTTCTAGGGGTCAGGAATCTGAAATGGATCTCACTGAGCTAAATTCAAGGTGTCGGCAGGGCTGCATTTCTTTCTGGAGGCTTTAAGAGAAAATCCATTTTCTTGCCTTTTGCAGCTTCTAGAGGCTGCCACATTTCTTGGCTCATGGTCCTTTGCCATATTCAAAATCAATGACGACTGCTTGAGTCTTTCTCATGACATCATCTCTCTGGTTTTGATGCTTCTGCTTCTCTCTTCTTCATTTAAGGACTCTTGTGATTTCATTTGGACCACTCAGATAATCTCTTCATTTTAAGGCCTGATGATTAGCAATCTTAGTTCCATATAAGATTCCATCTTCCTTGTCATGTAATATATTTACAGGTTCCAGAGACTAGGAGGTGAACATTTTTGGCAAGGATCAGAAGGTAGAAAAACAGGGTGGTGGGTGAGTGGATTACTAAGTCTACCACAGTAGAGTGGAAGAAACATAGATTTTTAGTCATATTGTTCTGGTTTTGGATCTTCACTTTTGTCACTTGTGTTCTATATTTGTGACGTTGTACAAAATTCATAACTTCGGCTATGGGTCTTCATCTGTACAATTAGAAAAATAATCAAACAAGCTATTACAAAGTTTAAAGATATCTCTAGTACACAGCAAACATTTAATAAATGGTAACTGTCATCATTATTCAAAAAAACTTGCCAACATTTTAGCTTCAACACAAGTCATTCTTCCACAGTGGCCATTTACATACATCCAATGAGGCCATTGTTCGTCCCTGTGGCTGCCATCTGACCAAAGAATCAAACAGAAATTGCATGACAAGCATTGTGCTCACACCCAAATTCATTTCACAAATATAAATAGTACATTCACTGTAAACTTCAAAGATTCAAGCAAGGAGTTATTTCAGAAACAAAGTATTAGATATCATTTGGTTGTACTGGTGATTTAAATGTCAATGAATTTAATTATGAAACCAGAGATTATTAAAGCAATCAATAGAAGTTGAGAAATGATTTTACAAGGTTATGTGAGCGGAGAGGGAATGCTATGTTTATTACAGATATATAAGTAGATAAAGTGAAATAGTGAATGATTATTTTGGGAGTTATTTGTAATCACAGACTAAGTATGTATTTCCTGATCATTATTGCTTATTGATTTGCAGGAATTTGCATATTATTGATCCCAATATTCATTCTGGGTTCATGGAAAATTTTGTATTGAGGGAATATTAATTAATGCTTTATTGGTACTCAGAACTTAGCACTACAGCTATGTTTCATGGTACACACACACACACACACACACACACACACAAAATAAAACCAATTACAAAATAAACTATTCGTATAATAGAAAATAATTTTGGTGAAAGAGTCACATATCTGGTGAGATGTAAAGCATACTACATCTGATGGTTCTTAATATGACTCAAGCAGAAAACAAAATGACTGTGCCTTGAAATTGTTCTTTTTCAACTCTCTCTACCTGACAATATCCTACCTGTTCTTAGCTCAATTCATTCAGTATTAGCCTTTCCTTATTTTATATATTCATAGTCTTTCTCAAATTATATTATAACACAGTATTTAGATTCACTTTTAATTAGATATTATAACCTTGATTTATGGGGCCATGTCTTGATCATGGAATTATCCACCTCATAACATGGGAGCTTGCATCATTCCCCAGACGTATTTGTACTCAGTAAATGACAGCTGAATCAAAGTAGATCACTGAATCATACAAAGACCAAAAATCTGCAATAATGGAGCTATGAGACAGACATAAGAAGAAAACAGGACATAACTCAAAAGCCTTGACATTTCATTTTATTTGGTTTTAGAACATGGCTTTATAAAATGTGTTAGCACTGTAAATCCCCTAAAACTTGAGCAGCCACCTACACTTAGGTGCTCAGGAGGCATATCAAATAGTATCCCCAGTCTACCAGTATACAGTACTATCTAGCCAGGTCTTTAACCTCAAGCCGTATAGGGAGAGGCGGGTGGAAACACTCCTGGTCTTTTCTGTGAGGACTGCTTTTTGTTCCTCCAGCTTCAATTTGGAATAGATGTACACTGTAGCTTTCTCAATACATTTGCTGGGCCCCTGTAACATTTCCCTCCAGGAAAACAGGTTTTCCTCTGGCCAGAAGTTAAACACCCAAGGTTGCACACCTGAAATGTTAAAGCCCACTTGCACAATCTGGGCAAAGATAAACTTCATAATGTCATCATTAAAATAAATAAGTAAATAAGAAAAAAGAATCAGAATGCATCTAGGCAGAGCATTCACTTTCATATGGGGCAGGCATTATGATTTCCTGCTGCTACTGCCCTCATTCATGGTATCTCTCTGGCTCTGGATTTGTGTAACTTCAATTTCTGATATTTTGAAGAAACTTATCCTAAATCATCCACGTCAGATGCTCCATTGTGGGCACATCATCTTCCAAATTTATGATCCTTTTCTGGGGCAATGTGTGGCAGTGTATGTGAGTGTCTAGTTCCTAGGTCTGCCTCATTGTATCAGCTATTTGTGAATGAAGAAGAAAGAGTGATCTTTGACGTATGCAGTTAAAAAAAAATAGAGAAGAGAAAAAAATAATTATCCACAGAAAAGAAAGCCTTCCACTTTGCTACTACCTTAAAAAATCACCATATGGCAGGAAGGCCAGATTTGTCTTCCAAATCTGTGTAATTTCCTCTTCTTTCCCTCAGGGCAGGGGAGGGGACTCTCAAAGTTACTGTCAATATTCAGTGGAATTCAGATATATATTGCAAACCAAACAATTACTCTGCAAAGACTCTATCCAGAAATTCTTTAAAGTTTATCAATAGTGTTTTCCTCAGTTCATTTACACTCTCCTCTGCCCATGCCAGGGAAGAAGTTAACAAATTTTTTTTGTAGAAGGATGAGAAAAATGCTTTTTTTCAAACAAGATTAGCCTGAGAAATGATAACGACAATAGCTACTTACTGTAGATTATTATGCATTGAATCAGGCACTTTTTGTGAGTCACCTTGTTTGGCCACACACTGAACTACTTGAGGAAAACATCTTTAACTCCATGTTGAAGATTAATTCAACAAATTCATTCAATTATTTATTGTTTACTATCTGCCTGGCACTATTCTATGTGCTGAGATAGTACAGATAACGAGACTGACAAAAATCTCTGGGTCAAAAACTTATATCCTAATTAGGTGAGCAAACCACAAATAAATAAGTAAAACACATAGTATATTATCTTTTCCAGATGGTGTTAAGTGTCATGAATTAAAATCAAGCAGAAGAAAAGGGTGGTAATGTCAGGGTCAAGGTAGAGGTTTGTAATCCTAAACAGATTTCTTTAGGATAGACCTCATTGAGAAAGTGATACTTTAGCTAAAACCTAAATGAAATAAAATCATGAACAACAGTGAAATGCTGGAATGAAGAACATTACTATCCAATATAAATGACAATAACAATGAATGATATAATAATAATGGGATAGATTTCTCACAGAACCCAGGATGATGTCAATTTAGAGTTTGCTGTTTGAACCACTGTTTTTTTTTTTTTTTTCTTTTGAGACAGAGTTTTGCTCTTGTTGCCCAGGCTGGAGTGCAATGGCACAATCTCGGCTCATTTCAACCTCCACCTCCCAGGTTCAAGTGATTCTCCTGCCTCAGCCTTCCTATAGCTGGGATTACAGGAGCCTGCCACCATGCCCAGCTTTATTTTTCTGTATTTTTTTTTTTTCAGTAGAAACGGGGTTTCACCATGTTGTCCAGGCTTGCCTCGAACTCCTAACCTCAGGTAATCTGCCTGCCTCGGCCTCCCAAAGTGTTGTGATTACAGGTGTGAGCCACTGCACCTGGCCTGAACCAACGGTGTTATTGATAGCAATGTGCATAATTATCTGGTTGGTAACTAATAATTAATTAAAATTTAACAAAGTAATGAATTTCAGAAAATGACCAAACTTACTCCAGTGTTAGTGGTTGTTCTGAATGCATATTAGTGACTGGTAATTAAAAGCCTTAGACTTTCGGCTCCAGTATTTAAGGCCATGACCAAAGCTTCCATTTTGATTTCTAACCAGACAAATGTGTCTGCATTTTACCTAAGGGACCAGCAAGTAGAAGTCAGAGTTTAAACGTTATGATGAGGATTGTATGGAGGCTGTTCTTTTGATGTTTCAAAAATGCTTTCTATGCAGCCCCATCTGCATTTACCAAAAAACAGATAAAAATATATTTAAATTGCATATAAGTTCTGTAACAACAAAATTACAGTGTATCAGCTTTCCAGGGTTATGGTGACTTTTTTTTTTTTTTTTGAGATGGAGTTTCGCTCTTGTTACTCAGGCTGGAATGCAATGGCACGATCTCGGTTCACCGCAACCTCTGACTCCTGAGTTCTAGCAATTCTCCTGCCTCAGTCTTCCGAGTAGCTGGGACTACAGGCGCATACCACTATGCCCAGCTAATTTTTGTATTTTTAGTAGAGATGGGGTTTCATATGGTGACTTTTATAACTATCTTCCAAACATTATGGTTTGGTGTTTGTGTATAACAAAATTAATCTTCCTACAAGTATTAAAGTCTATTTCTACCCTTTAAACATTTTCAAGGCTATGAAATCTCCAGTATCGGTTACTCTTAAGTTAACATAAATAACTCATCATCAGTCACTAAAACTTTAGTAGGTAATGTAAGAGGAAAATGAAAAAATCCACATTTATTGAGCCCATATTTGAGGACAAGCCCCCCGCCCTTTTTTTTTTACTGTATTCTAATATTTCATGGATATTGAGAATTCTCCATAACCATGAGACCAAAAAGACCTCTGAGCTATGTATTATTTTCTCTAATTCATAACTTACAAAACTGAGGTTCAAAACAAATATAAGTCACTTGTATAAATTCACAGAGTAATTATTATGTAGCTAAGAACACTGCTTGGGATTTCAAGCAATGTCCAGAGTTGCTCAGCTAGTGACTGATAGATCTGCATAGTGAAACAGGAAAAGTTCCCTTGTCCCCTCCGCAGGGAGTGTCATGCGGGTGTCGTTCATTTCTTCAGTGCCCCACTGCTCAAACCTCTAGGGGAGAGTACAAACAGCCAGAGTGTGGAAATCCGACCCCATGGCAGCATCTAGAGGTGAATGTTTACAGCTCCTAAGGCCCCCGTGGGTGTGTGTTACAGTGTGCTCTTTCAGTTTTGCCATCGTAGGCTGCTTGTATTAACCAGCTCAGTTAAACCTTCTGCCTTATGGCAAGGACAGATGGCTTTCTGTATCCCAGGTTTAGAAATCGGATCACACGTGGGTTTGGAGAATGAGTGCAACGTTTTTTATTGAGTGGTAGTGGCTCTCAGCGAGGTGGATGGGGAGGCCAGAAGGGGGTGATTTTCCCCTGGAGTTGGGTGGCCCAGCAGCCTAGTAGCCCAGCACAGCTGAGATCTTCTCTGAGCACCCCAGTTGAACTCCACATCATTCCACCAGTCCATGGCCTGCTGGCATCTGCTGATGCTTGTCGGTGTGCTCTTTGACCGATATGTTCCTCTCAACTTCCAGATGCTTCTGTGTTCTGCTGCTGTGTTCTTCTTGATGCTCAGCTGCTTGTGCCTCTGCTCACTAGGGTCTCGGGGTTTTGGTAGGCACGAAATAGGGGGACATGGGGGGCCAGGGTGGTCTTGGAATATGCAATGTTTGGGCGCCAAGAGTGCCTGTCCTCACCTAGGTTGGTGGGCACAGGCCTGAAGGTGGAGAGTAGCCAGAGACTCACCTTTCTCTACCCAGCACTTCCCTGCTCCCCTCCTGTATCAATAATATGGAGCCCCAATTGATATTTGTTTTCCCAGGACATGAAGGTGTCTCTAATAAATCCAGGAAAAAAAAGAAAAGAAAGAGATCATTTCAATAATGATGAAAAGAGAAGGTCTCAGGGCATATAAAGCTATGTAGACAGACTGGACCCTGAAGGACATCTACAGAGTCCACCAGGAGGCAATGTGCAATAAGCATCCACATAAGTGGTAGGCAGTGTTGCTACATAGAGCAGATATCAAATTACTAAGAAATGGAACCCACAGAAGTTTCTTGGTAGAAGTGTAGTTTAATAGAGCCTGGAAGCATGCAGAGGAATTTAATAATAAAGAAGGTTTGGGAACCAGAAAAAAAAAAAAAGAGGCATTGTCCATGAGGCAAGGTTGGTACATAATGATTGTCACACAGCAATGGAGGGCCCTGAAAGATGAGTGCATCTGCCTTACACTTTTGCCGAGTGCCAGGCCTGCTTAACATTGATAGAATAATTATTAGGGTCCAATTATACAATAAGCTGCAGTGATTTATGATGCTCTACAACCAGCACTGAATCAACCTGTCTCCATAGCCGTAAGTCTGAATAAAGTTTTAATTACGAACATCATAAGTTGGTCAGAGCATATGGAGAAAAATGGATTATGAATTTATGATGCAGTGAATTTTCCTGCCGAGCGGCTCTCTTCCTGATCAGATTCTAGAGACAAGATGACAAAGGCAAGTAGGAGAAGCTAGATTCGTGACAAATCACTTGCTCTCTTTTACAAGTGAAACTGGAGACTGGAGTAGTGACAGCGTGCCAGAAGGGATATCAAGGGACATCAGCTGGCTTAGTGACATTCTCATCCTGGCCTCAGGTGAAGTGCGGCTAGCAGAGCTGTGACAGTGACATGCTAACCAAGACTGGCATATGACAGGATACAACTGAGCCTCGGGATAGTCTTGGCTTGCTTAACAGCTCTTTCAACATTGCTAATATAAGAGGATTTCCCAAACAGGTGAACTTTATTTTCTCTATAAGATTTTATGGTTCTATAAGCATTTATTGAGAGCTGATGATGCGCCAGACATCCAGTGATGGATTGTTATGATTTTCATTGTTATGGGTTCTTTCTTTCTTTCTTTCTTTCTTTCTTTCTTTCTTTCTTTCTTTCTTTCTTTCTTTTTTTTTTTTGAGATGGAGTCTATCTCTGTTGCCCAGGCTGGAGTACAGTGGCGCAATCTCAGTTCACTGCAACCCCTGCCTCCTGAGAGAATCCCAAGCGATTCTCTTACCTCTGCCTCCCAAGTAGCTGGGACTATAGGCACACACCACCATGCCCAGCTAAATTTTGTATTTTTGGTAGAGAGGGAGTTTCACCATGTTGGCCAGACTGGACTCAAATGCCTAACCTCAAGTGATCCACCCACCTCGGTCTCCAAAGTGCTGGGATAACAGGCGTGTGCCACCGCACCTGGTCTGTTATGGTTTCTTTCTCATTTTGTCTTGAGGTCTCTCCCTTGAAAGTAGCCTGAAGCCAGCATCGCTACTCTTTAGGGGAGTCCTGACTAGGGAAGTGTTAGGTTTGAGTGTGTTGGTTAAGTGAAACACAATATGGAAGTGAAACCAAATGCTTGTAACAGATGAAATTTATTACCCATGGGACCCAGAGAAGTTAGGGGTGCTGATGGGAGGCCAACGAGAAATCTGGAGGTGACAGGGAGCCAAATCAGCAGCTGGGAAGCAGGAGAGAGAGGACCCGTGCAACTCTGCCTTTAATAAGGTCCAGGCTGTAAACCCTCTGCCTTCTGGCAGGAATTGGTCATATGGGGAGTGAGGGACTTATTTATATGACTCTAATGTTTATCATAAGGCTTTATTGTGGTCAGTGGCTGGGAGATGTGTTGGATTTGGGGTCAGCAGGATAAGGAACAAGCAGGCTATACTTCCACCAAATAGGGAGAGGAAGTTTTAACTAAGCCAAAAGTGACAGGATACAACCAGATTTCAAAAAACTGATATAAGACCTAAAAATGGATGCCAACACAGCAACTGTATTAAACAGATGTATGATACTGGTCTATATGTGTGTGTTTAGAGGCCTAACTTCAGACAACTTTGCAGGGTTATTGTAGATACAGAACTTCCTGAGAGAGTGGCCAAGTCTTTGCAACTGCAACTACTTTTCCCTCTGCTCCTTCCCTCTTTCTTCACTTCTCCCATAAGTGCTGACCTGGAGAGCACTCCAGTAAAAACTTTCTGTATTCATCTCCATCTCAGAGTCGGGTTCACAGGGAGCCTGACCTCCAAAACTGCATATCATTTGGAGGAACTTGTTTCCTGGATAAGCACCCAGAGCTCTACATAAGTGAAAATATGTAATAACATGCTCTTGTGTCTATTCATTTATTTACTCAAACACATTTCGTTAGTGCTTACTGTGCAGCAAGCACTCTCCATTAGCCATTAGGAATAGGGAGGTGAAAGAAAGCTCTGCACTGAAATAGTTCACAGCCCAGTCAAGAAAACAGACAAACTAACGATAACCATTTAGTGTGTAAGCAGTGTGATCAAGAAGCTATGGGAACACTGAGGAGGGATACCTACCTCAATACAAATATTAGAAAGGGTCAAGCAAGTGTCTGAAATGGTGGCAGTTGAACCAAGTAGAAGTGTAGGCCATATGCTACTTCTGGCTGAACACACGATTGGGGAGGTAATCAGCAAGGAAGGAGGGCAGGTTCTGCCAGCTGGTACTGAATCTGAGCCGGTCCTAATACACACAGTGTCGGACAGAAGGCCCTGCACCAACATTGCAGGGAAATTCTGCCCATTTCCATAGGCTGTCCAATTGTGAATCACCTTCAGTCTCATTTCCTGGTTTCTCCTGGATCAAAATTACAATTACAGTGTGAAATTGTCCCCCCTCCCCCTGCCCACCTCTGGACTTTGCAGAAGGATTGTCTTGTTCATACATAATAAGCAAAGAAGCTGACAACCTCTGCAGCAAGGTCACTAAAAACGTGTGGTTGAATAGTTTAAATGTAGGCGATTGATGTGAATCTGTGACTAAGTGGCTCAGCAGGTGTGATTAGCATGACTTTTTATGTTACTGAAGTTAAAATTCTGAGGCAGCTAATTCTGTACACTCCAAATTTAAGCTGCTAATGAATTAGCACACAGGACTTAGGCTGAAACTGATGTATAGAGTTTCGACTCCTCACTCCCCTCTTAACTCTAGTAGCTTGAAAGATACAAGATACTCCTCTAATTTTGTAATTTAAAAAATACATTAATAATGAAGCCACTTTGATTATCTCTCTCTGTGAATACATAAATAGATGATTGATAGATATTAATAGATGATAGACTTATAGATAGATGAGAGATAGATGCTAGACAGATGATAAATAGATGATAGATAGATAATAGATAACAGGTAGAGACAGAGAATGATTTTAAAAGCAATCATATCCCAGCTCAATTGTAGCTTATTAGAGAAAAAAACGTAGAATTGAAAGGCTAAAAAGCACAACCAACCTACTGAGCTACATGATGTTTTAAAAATAGAGTGGCCTGGAAATCTGAAGACCAAACAAGCAAACAAACACATAAAGGAACCCAGGTGTTCACACTGTCAGAGAACAGATAACGTGGTTACATTTTATAGTATATGTAAGCAATGACATTTCAGAGCTGAGATTTATGTCTCGAATAGGTAGATAGATGTTATATTTGACATGGTGGCAGCAGGTGTTTATGATGTGTGTAATAAATGTAAGACAGAATACCAATAGCTAATAAATCAAATGAAATGGTTAAACATCACTAGTAAATTGAAAGTGAGAAATGCAAACTATTAAACTGGCAGAGATTGTGCCCAGTATCATTGACTGTAAAGACACAATGGCCTTCTTGTGCACTGCAAATATTTGTGTAAACTGATAACACCATTCCAAGAGACAATTTTGCCTATGTCAAGAGCCCTAAAACATATATGCACTTTTACCAATCAATTGACTTTCTAATAGTTTTTATTAGAAACACACACACACACACACACAGCCGCCACCACCATCATTGCTATCACTTTGTAACCCAAGACAAAACGTTATATTAGAGGTTGTTTGCTGTAAAATTTTTATAATGCCAAACTAGAATTGCAAATGTCTAATATCTGGTCAAAGAATATAAATAGACATTTCGCAGAAAAGTAAATTCAAATGGTCGACAAACATACGAAAAGTTGCTTAAACTCAATAGTAGTAAGCAATCTGAAAACCATATAATATATCACATTTTGATATGATAATTGCAACTATTTAAAAGACTGATGAGATCTATTGCTGTTGGAGATATTACTGAAATTCACATTCAAACATTGTTAGTGAAAATGTGCATGTTTATAATTATTTTTGAAAAGAAATTTGATGATGCTATTAACATTAAAATGCATGTATTTGTTGACTCTGCTCATCGCTTCAATAAATTTATCCCGTGATCTCAAGATACATGATATTTAAGGCTGGGCACAGCAGCTCACACCTATAAACCAGCACTTTGGGAGGCAGAGGCGGTTGAATTGCTTCAGCTCAGGAGCTGGAGACCAGCCTGGGCAACATGGTGAAACCTCATCTTCACAAAAAAAATACAAAAAATTAGTCGGGCATGGTGGCGCATGCCTGTAGTCCCTGTTACTCTAGGGTGCTGAGGGGGGAGGATCACTTGAGCCTAGCAGCTGGAGGTGGCAGTGAGCTGAGATTGCACCATTGTACTCCAGCCCGACCCTATATTTAAAAAAAGATATATAAGATATCAGTGCTTCTTGCAGTATTATATAGAGCTGACAAAAAAAAGTAAATACATATCATAGGGAAGTAGTTGAATGAATTATTCTATATCCACATGATGAAATATTTTGGAACTATGTAAAATAAATTACAGTTAAATCAGTTAACTTAGAGATTTCAATAAAGTATTGTTGGATGAGGAAAGAAAATATTAGAAAATGTGCATATGATCCAATTTTTTTAAAATTGTGACTACATGATACGTATCACACAGAGTATTAAAACCGCTGTTTGTATATTTGTGTTAATGTGGGTGTGTATATACACAAGAGTGATGAAAAATATGGAAGAATGTGTCCAAGGTGATTCATGTAACTTATATAAATGAGAGTGGGATAGGGAGACAAGCACAGAAAAAAAAACTGTATGTAAATGCCAAAGACAGCATATATTATATAATTTTATTCATATATTTATGTAAAATTGTATGTGTATATACATAAAAATGTGTATTTTTAAAGCAAAAATGATGTTCACAAGACTCATTTAGGAAACATTAGTAAAAGTGCATCTTCCTGACTTTTATTCTCAACCATGTTTGAAATGGGGAACTGGTGAACTGTGGGTCATAAAGAACCAGGTCATTTTGATGCAGCTTGTCCATATACAATGTGTAAACACACACTGCTGTGAAAAAACAGTGACAATGAGGAAATTTTTACAATTTTGTCCTTCATGACTTCAAACAGAATGAAGTGTCTGCTTCTTCATCTTCAAAACCCACCATCTCCTAAAGAGTATCCCTGAAGTCTGGTTACCCTTGGGAAAGCACCTGATTCAGGATTTGCTTCCAGCGCAGGGATTATGCATCCTAGCCTTATCAATGAGGGTGTTTCCCCTATCCAGGTCCTCAGTTTCACTCATCTGTGAAGGATTCTCTAACTCCTACTTCAGCCCACATAGCTGGAGTGTCTAGCAAAAGGTTACCTAGCAATATTGTGCTTTATCACAATGCTCTAATCCTATTAGAAAATGAGGGTTGATCTTGCAGATTACACACTTCATAAATATCTGTAAAACTTATCTGCATCCAGTCCCTTTCCTGGTACACAGTAGACATTCATTACATCAAAACTAAAGAAATGCTTTTGCAGAACTCAGCAAACACAGGCAGCCGCAAGTGCAGCTCCTGCTTCTGTACATTCCCAGCTTCACCATTCGGATGCCAGCAAATCTGCCCTCACTGGCCTCAGAAGAGCTGGCAGAAGCCTCCATGCTGTGGAATCAGAGCATCTTGCTTTCACTACTGTTGCATCCAGAAGAATGAAAGGGCCTCCAATCAGGCTTAAGGAAACTAGTAACATTTGCCATGGAAATTCATTTACTGTGAAGATAGTCATCCTAACCAAGAAAACAATCCGTAATTGGAAAACTATTGACCTAGTCACTAAGTTTTCTTTATATCAAATCACGATCAATCATTTAGAAAAGAGCCTTCTTTAGTGAGCACCAGATGTTTAGATAATTACATTCTATACTTAATAATTTATCACCATGACTTCATAGTTATTGTATACATTGGGTCCCTGTGTGCACACATTTTTAATAGTCATTTTCCCTGGGAGAGATCAGCAGGTGGCACCATTCTTCTCCCCATCTGTGTACCTCTATTATATCTATTTTAAATGTCAATTCATTGGTATAAGGAACAATACACTATGCTAAGTCTTAGAACATTGTAGTCTTTGATAGATGCTGATTATAGTTCATAACAAAATCACATATTAGCAAAAAATGTATCTATGCTTTTGTGCAAATTAACATTAGAGTTACTTGTGCAGTTTAATATGAAAGAGTGATTGTAT
Source organism: Cheracebus regulus (assembly GCA_963574635.1). Lineage (NCBI taxonomy): Eukaryota > Metazoa > Chordata > Mammalia > Primates > Pitheciidae > Cheracebus > Cheracebus regulus. The sequence goes on along the minus strand of CAUYQU010014090.1, from coordinate 6,273 downwards.
GACTGTCAAAAGCAAATAGGACTCATTTCTGTAAAAGTCAGAGCCATTTTTACAACTGAAAACTGACTTGCTTAAGGGCATAATAACATATATAGAGAAAATGGTACAGTTCACGGTTACCAAATAGTCTCTCCCCAGTAAAGTGACAGTCTAGTGGGGTAGTGAGGACACAACTTTCACAAGCAGGACCATACCAAGTGTATTTGATATCTAAAGTAGATACATCTTTAGCATTTTCCTCTTCTCTATACCCAAGCTATTTTCAGAATTAATCATAAAAATAAATAATAACATCAGAAAAGCTTTTCTTAAATTGTCCCAACTTATAGCCATGTCAGTAAATAATAATCATCATTTTAAAAGAATAGATTAAGGTGGGGCATGGTGGATCAACCCTGTAATCCCAGCACTTTGGGAAGCAAATCACCTGAGGTTAGGAGTTCAAGACCAGCCTGGGCAACATGGTGAAATCCCATCTCTACTAAAAGTACAAAAATTAGTCAGGTGCAGTGGTGTGCGCCTATAATCCCAGCTACTCAGGAGGCTGAGGCAGCAGAATTGCTTGAACCCAGGAGGTGGAGGTTGCAGCAAGCGGATATTGTGCCACTATACTCCAGTCTAAGTGACAGAGTGAGGCTCTGTCTCAAAAAAAAAAAAAGAGAGATTAAGAATTTTAATTACATTTTATTCAAAGAGGGAAGAAAGCATCCTTTCAAAGGAGTAAATTTCTCTAAGTTCACAGAATTATTTACAGTTAGAATGACAGAATTAAAGCAACTAAAGTTCCATTCCTTTATCTTTACAATGACTGTGCTATCATTGTTTATTTCAAATTTGCTGTCTCAAAACAGAAATATGTACAACAGTGGTGGGATAGAGGGCTTCACCTGAGAAAAGCCTGCATGAGCCTGAGCTGTTTACTGATTTGATCTTACAGCTCTCTATGGAACTGAGTGTGCAAGCTGGGTGTCTTCTGAATTAACTGATACATATTAAAAATATGTTAATTTGGGGCTTACATATAGATTATTAAATCCTGCACAGTAATCACAGTATTTATATAACATTTAGACCAGCAAACTATTTTTTCAGAGAGATTTTTCATTGACATTGTTTAAAGTTGCTAGAACATAGTGACAGTAAAAACCAGACAACCTTTTAGATCACTTTATTTTATTATTTTTGATAAGAATAATTTTATCATTTATATTATTTTATGATATTTTATTTTGTCATTTTATAGACAGTGAGCTCTGTGATCACCTGCCTCTGTGGAGACTGCTTCTCACACCCCATGTTTGTACACACTTCCTTGGAACCCCCATGAAAAGCTGAATTGGATTCCAGAATATAGCCAATGTAGTTGAATAAAGGACATCACTTAAGACCTTTTTCAAATTGTATAATTTTAAGAAGTGTTGTCTCTCATCACTCATCATATACAAAGATCCATAGGCAAATTCAAAGATGGAGAATATTTCATCCTCATGTCCTCTTCCTTTACTTATCACAGACATTCTTAATCCTTTGCAGGACTTCTTTCCTGATGAACTGGACTTCTTTTCCAAAGGAATGTCTTCGGAAGTCTTACAAAAATATAGTCTAGGAAATACATTCAATCGTTCAGTGTTGACCTGAAAGTTGAAAAGTCATTGCCATCCCCGGCTTAAACCTTTAACCTGGAACACAAAAGAATTTTACTATTTATGAAGAGGGCCTGGTACCCCGTGGACCCTCTGGCAGTAATGTTCAGGAAGGATATGTGTTGCTTGTACTCGCTTGTGGAAGGTGGGGTGCAGTCTTAACTCCTACTAGAGACTGGAAAAAATCATAAGCCCCTGGGAGGCCAAGCGGGCAATCATTTGAGATCAGGAGTTTGAGACCAACCTGATCAACATGGTGAAACGCTGTCTCTACTAAAAGCACCAAAGGAAAAAAAAAAAAGCCGGGCATGGTGGCAGATGCCTGTAGCCCCAGCTACTTGGAGGCTGAGGCAGGAGAATTACTTGAACCCAGGTAGGGGAGGTTGCGGTGAGCCGAGATCATGGCATTGCACTTCAGCTAGCAACAAAATGAGAGTTTCTTTCAATAAATAAATAAATAAGCCCCTAGTATCCATAAATGATAAGAATAAATATTTATTGAAAATTTATTAGACCATAGGTAGATACTCCAAAATTACTCTGTTTATGTAATAGCAGTATACTAACTGCTTTATATTAATTCTAATAAGCTTTGTGACATTACTAAACACTAAAGATGGCCCATTTTACAAAAGAATCTAAACTGAGGGAATTTAAGTGACTTCCAGTGAATCATGAAGGTGTCATTTGAACCCAAGTCTGTGTAGTTTCAGAGCTCACTTTTCATCACTGGTAAGTGTTCCTCTGCAGATGCAGCTTACTAATTAAGTTTCAACCTTTCCCACCTGTTCTGTTTTCAACTAACTCTCCTAGGCTGTCACTCATATGGGATTCTTTTACTTGCCCAAAGATGGAACTCTTCACCTAGGAGTCAGACTTTCATTTTTAAAAATAAAAATGTAGGGAAAAAAAAGAGAATCCTAATTGCAGGGTATCATATGTGACTGCTGACTGAACGTCAAAAGAACGTGACACAAGGCCAGCATGACTTTACTAAACACAAGTTTGTCAATCACATACTCACTGCCAGGTCCTGTGCTGGGTGTTGGGAACTGAGACAGAGGAGATGACATCATACTCCTTTCCTTAGACTACGTTTCAAGTTCCTAGCATGCAAATAATTCACAAAGTGCTCTTCTAAAGAATTAGAGCATTTTGTTTAAAACATTTTTGTTGCTGCTAAAGACATAAGAGGTGCTTTGTATAATGTACATTCATGCTTTGTGCATCATCAGAGGCATGCCAATTTTCTCTTATGTTTGTGGGGAATGAAGTTTCTCTTGATTCACTAGCAGTGCTGTCTCATACCATCAAGCATGCTGAGATTCTAAGGGCTCCCTACCTACACTCTGCCCTCCTTATCTGCAGGAGCCATTTCTAACTAACGCAGTCTGATGTGATCCTCATAAGAATGGGCAGATACTCGGAAAAGTTGCGAGCTTGGTGAATTTACTCTTGTTGCTCTCTTTCTCCCAGCCTGTACTTCCCTTTTCCAAGTTACTGTGATATTAATGTTACCTGAGATTTGGGCCTGAACTAGACAATGAATGAGTAGTGGAACTCTCCACTGGCTGTAGAGATGGGATTTGAAGCCAGAATTTATTAGGACTTCCTATTCTACTGTTTAAGACCTGCTCAGACTTTGGCATTTTTAAGCCTAAAAATGAAACATTTAATTGACATATATATTTTTAATTCCCTCATTTTAGTTACCTTTATCTCTAAACAAGTGGTTTTCAAATGGGGATGATTTTGCCCTCCAGGGGATATTTGGCCAGGTCTGTTTCAGCCCCAAATGTCAGTAGCACTAAGGTTGAAAGATACTGCCCTGTTCTCTCTCACATACCAACTGTTTCTATTAATGCCTGACCATGAAGAAGGTGGGCATAATACAGAAAGTGAAGCCCAGCCTTTGCAGCCTGTATGTACTAAGGGATATCTCAAGCTGAGACAAAAGAGAAATGAAAGGTTGTCTTTTCTTCAGGCTTAAGTTGATCATGAGGAAGGAAGGGAAAAAGGACAGGAGAAAGTAGGCAGTCCAATACATGCCTCAGTCTTTCTCTGGTTGGGCAGTTATTGGCAAAGTAGAACGTACACTTGAAAAATTAAGATGACCCTTAATGTCAGAGAGGCTGCTATGCATATCAGGATATTCTGCATTATTAACAAGGGCATAGGCAAGACTGAGTTCAGAGTGCAGATGACCAGGAAAAAGAAGAAAGAAAAGGAAAAGAAGGGGAGAGAAAAGAAACAGAAGAGGGAAGGAAAAAGAGAAGAAGGAAGGGAGTGGAGAGAAGAAGAGGAAGGAGTGGGGAAGAGGCATTGCAATGAGGTAGAGGCTTCAGTAGCATTTACTAGAGAACAACTGGGTACCTAGCACACTTAATTGCAAGTTACACCCATCCTCTATACCATCAGTTGACATCAGGGAAAGAAGATGAGAGAGAAAGAATAAAAAGTGCACTTTATTTAAGAAAATAATCTTTGTAAGGAAATAGAATGTCTGAATTATTGGTTCATATCAAGTTTAATGAACAGACTGAAACTAATTTAGTTGTATAGGAAGATTACATCAAATCGATAAAAAGACATTTCTTCTGTATGTCTGAAGATGATATGTACATGTTTTATTTCATAGAGATTAGCATTAACATCATAGGCTTGCTGAAATGATTACATAAAATAATATATAAAAAGTATATAACAAAGTATCTGGCAGGGAGTAAGAATTCAGTAATCCAGAAGGAGACAGACTTGTTTTCTGTTTTAATATGTGTGGCTGACAGACTTTCCGAAATAATGCCACAAAGATAGCCCTTCTAATTCCCCAAATCTGTGAATATAATGAGATATTACTCCTATAATTATTGTATGTTATATGGCACAGTTGACTTGAACATAGGAAGATCACTTGAGTATTCCTTATCTAATCACATAAGCACTCAAAAACAGAGAGTTTTCTCTGGCTGATGGCAGAATAGGCAGAAAGATAAGTCAGAGATGTCTGAAGATCATGAAGAACTCCATATTTCATTGTTTTGAAATTGGAGAGGGTACAGGAAAAGGAATGCAGGAGGCTTCCAGGAGCAAAAGGTAGACCAGGGACTGAGAGAGCAAGGAAACAGAACGACACACCTACAGTTGTAAGGAACTGTCTCCTTTCAACAACCTTAATGCGTAGGGAAACGGATTCTCCCACAAGCCCTCCAGATAAGTACCTAGTTGGCCAATTCTTTTTGAGATCATAAGCAAAATCCTAGCTGAACTGTGCTGGACTGATGTTGTACAAAATTGTGAAATAATACACACATATTGATTTAAGCTGCTAAGCTTGTGGTTGAGTTTCTTTGCAGAAATAGAAAACAGATATACAATGTAACGTTATCTAATTCTGTGAGATAACACAACAGATAAAATTTATACTCCCTCTACTTAGTACAAACTGCTGAAAGAACTTTAGACACATTTAAGAGAGTTCATCTGAGCAAAGAACAATTCTTGAATCAGGCACTTAGAACCAGAAGAGGTTCAGAGAACTCCACCCAGCAGTATGAGCAACCAGCTTTTATAGGACAAACACAAAAGCAAAGTCAAAAAGTCACCTGATTGATGGCAATGAGGCACCTTCCTTGTTTGGGCATGTTCTGATCAGTTGTCTGCCTGTGACTGGCTGAAGCTCAGTTGCTTGTGATTGACTTAACCTGGCTATTTGTTACAAAAAAGTACATTCCTAAGTTAAGTTTAAGTTTGCTTACTTATTTAGTTAAGTTGAGGTTTGTTACATAGAAACAAAAAAGTATGGAGATAGTTTCAGGCCAATGGACTCCTGGCTATGTAATTAAACAAAACCCTTCCTTTGTTTATTTTATTTATTTATTTTCCTTTAAGTTCTGGGGTACATGTGCAGAACAGGTAGGTTTGTTACATAGGTGTACACGTGCCATGGTGGTTTGCTGCATCCATCCCCCGTCATCTACATTAGGCATTTCTCCTAATGCTATCCCTCCCCAATCCCGCCACCCTCTGCTATCCTTCTCCTAGCTCCCCAACCCACCGACAGGCCCCAGTGTGAGTGTTTGGTTTTCTGTTCTTGTGTCAATTTGCTGAGAATGATGGTTTCCAATGTCATCCATGTCCCTGAAAGGGACATGAACTCATCCTTTTTTATGACTGCATAGTATTCCATGGTGTATATTTGCCACATTTTCTTTGTCCAGTCTATCATTGATGGGCATTTGGGCTGGTTCCAAGTCTTTGCTATTGTAAACAGTGCCACAATGCACATACATGTGCATGTGTCTTTATAGTAGAATGATTTACAATCCTTTGGGTATATACCCAGTAATGAGATTGCTGGGTCAAATAGTATTTCTAGTTCTAGATCCTTGAGGAATCACCATACTGTCTTCCACAATGGTTGAACTAATTTACACTCCCACCAACAGTGTAAATGCATTCCTATTTCTCCATATCTTCTCCAGTATCTGTAGTTTCCTGACTTTTTAATAATCACCATTCTAACTAATGTGAGATGGTATCTCATTGTGGTTTTGATTTGCATTTCTCTAATGACCAGTGATGATGAGTTTTTTTTTTCATGTTTGTTGATCACATAAATGTCTTCTTTTTA
>CAUYQU010014089.1:0-91195 GCA_963574635.1 Cheracebus regulus | reverse complement strand
TGGAGTCTTCTAAATATACAATCATACCGTCAGCAAATAGAGACAATTCAACTTCCTCCTTTCCTAATTGAATACGCTTTATTTCTTTTTCTTGCCTGATGGCTCCGGCAGGAACTTCCAATACTATATTGAATAGGAGTGGTGAGAGAGGTCATTCTTGTCTAGTGCCACATTTCAAAGGGAATGCTTCCAGTTTTTGTCCATTCAGTATGATATTGGCTGTGGGTTTGTCGTAAAAAGCTTTTATTATTTTGAGATATGTTCCATCGATACCTAATTTATTGAGAGTTTTTAGCATAAAGGACTGTTGAATTTTGTTGAAGGCCTTCTCTGCTTCTATTGAGATAATTATGTGGTATTTGTCTTTGGTTCTGTTTATGTGGTGAATTAGGTTTATAGACTTGCATATGTTGAACCAGTCTTGCATCCCCAGGATGCAGCCTACTTGATTGTGATGGATGAGCTTTTTGATGTGCTGTGGCAATCAGTTTGCCAGTATTTTATTGAAGATATTTGCATCTATGTTCATCATGGATATTGGCCTGAAGTTTTCTTTTCTTGTTGAGTCTCTGCTGGGTTTTGGTATCAGGATGATATTGGTCTCAGTAAATGATTTGGGTAGGGTTCCCTCTTTTTGGATTATTTGGAATAGTTTCAGAAGGAATGGTACCAGCTCCTCTTTGTATGTCTGGTAGAATTCAGCAGTGAACCCATCTGAACCTGGACATTTTTTGGTTGGTAGGCTGTTAATTGCTTCCTCAACTTCAGACCTTGTTATTGGTCTGTTCAGGGTTTCAACTTCTTCCTGGTTTAGGCTTGGGATGGTGCAAGTGTCCAGGAATTTATCCATTTCTTCCAGGTTTACTGGTTTATGTGCATACAGTTTTTTGAAGTAATTGCTTATGATAGCTTGCATTTCTGTGAAATCAGTGGTGATATACCCTTTATCATTTTTTATTGCATCTATTTGATTCTTCTCTCTTTTCTATTAATCTGGCTAGTGGTCTATTTTGTTGATCTTTTCAAAAAAACTAGCTCCTGGATTTATTGATTTTTTAAAGGGTTTTTTGTGTCTCTATATCCTTCAGTTCTACTCTGATCTTAGTTATTTCTTGTCTTCTGCTTTCTCCTTTAGCTCTTTCAATTTTGATGATATGGTGTCAATTTTAGATCTTTCCTTGTTTCTCATGTGGGCATTTATTGCTATAAATTTTCTTCTAGACAATGCTTTAAATGTCTCCCAGAGATTCTGGTACATTGTGTCTTCATTCTTTTTGTTTCGAAGAACATCTTTAATTCTCCCTTCATTTCATTGTTTTTATCCAGTTCACATTCAAGAGCCAGTTGTTCAGTTTCCATGAGGTTTTGCGGTTCTGAGTGAGTTTCTTAATCCTGAGTTCTAATTTGATTGCACTGTGGTCTAAGAGACTGTTACGATTTCCATTCTTTTGCACTTGCTGAGGAGTGATTTACTTCCAATTATGTGGTCAATTTTAAAGAAGGTGATATGTGGTGCTGAGAAGAACGTATATTCTGTGGATTTGGGGTAGAGAGTTCTGTAAATGTCTATTAGGATTGCTTGGTCCAGATCTGATTTCAAGTTTCCTGGATACGCTTGTTAATTTTCTGTTTTATTGATCTGTCTAATATTGACAGTGGAGTGTTAAAGTCTCCCACTATTATTGTGTGGGAGTCTAAGTCTCTTTTAGGTCTTTAAGAACTTGCTTTATGTATCCAGGTGCTCCTGTTTTGGATGTGTATATATTTAGGATCACTAGTTCTTCTTGTTGCATTGATCCTTTACCATTATGTAATGCCCTTGTCTCTTTTGATCTTTGTTGGTTTAAAGCCTATTTTATCAGAGACTAGGATTGCAACTCCTGCTTTATTTTGCTCTCAATTTGCTTGGTAAATCTTCCTCCATCCCTTTATATCTTTGTGGTGTTCTCTGTATTTCCTGGACTTGAATATTGGCTGCCTTGCTTGGTTGGGGAAGTTTTCCTGGTTAATATCCTGAAGCTTGTTTTCCAGCTTAGATACATTCTCTCTATCACATTCAGGTACACCTATTAAACGTAGATTAGGTCTCTTTACATAATCCCATATTTCTTGGAGGCTTTTTAAATTTCTTTTCACTCTTTTTTCTCTATTCTTGCCTTCTTGTTTTATTTCATTGAGTTAATATTCAGTCTCTGATATCCTTTCTTCTGCTTGGTCAATTCAACTACTGAAACTTGTGCATGCTTCATGAAGTTCTTCTGTTGTGTTTTTCAGCTTCATCAATTCGTTTATATTCTTTTCTAAGCTGTTTATTGTTATTAGCATTTCGTCAAACCTTTTTTCAAGGTTCTTACTTTCTTTGCATTGGGTTAGAACATGTTTTTTAGCTCAGAGAAGTTTGTTATCACCCACTTTCTGAAGGCTGTTTCTGTGTATTCATCAGACTCATTCTCCAACCAGTCTTGTTCCATGGCTGGTGAGGAGTTGTGATCCCTTTTCAGGAGGAGAGGCATTCTGGTTTTTGGTGTTTTCATCCTTTTTGCACTGGTTTCTTCCCATCTTTGTGGATTTATCTACTTGTGGTCTTTGTAGTTGGTGACTTTCAGATGGTGTTTCTGAGTGGGCATCCTTTTTGTTGATGATGAAGTTATTTCTTTCTCTTTTTTAGTTTTCCTTTTAACAGTCAGACCCTTCTGCTATAGGACTGCTGGAGGTCCACTCCAGACCCTGCTTGCTTGGGGATCAACTGCAGCACCTGCAGAACAGTAAGGGTTGCTGCCAGTTTCTTCTTCTGTTGTCTTTGTCCCAGAAGGATAGTCATCAGATGCCAGCCTGAGCTCTCCTTATGAAGTGTCTCTTTGTATATATGGGGGTCAGGGAGCTGCTTGAGGAGACAGTCTGTCCCTTATACGAGCTCAAGTGCTGAGCTGTGAGCTCCATTGTTCCTTTCAGAGCTGTTGGGCAGGTACATTTAAGTCTGCTGCAGTGGAACTGATAACTGCCTTTTTTTCCCAGGTGCTCTGTCCTATTAAGGTGGGGCTTTATTTATAAGTTACTGATGTGCTGTTGCCTTTTTCAGATATGCCCTGCCTAGCGAGGAGGTAGCCTAGTCACAGTCTGCCCACAGAGGTGTTGCTGAGCTGCTTTGGGCTCTGCCCAGTTGCTGTGTGAACTTCCTTGCGGTTTTGTTTATAGAGGTATAGTTAGAACTGCTTTGGTAATGGTAGGCTACCTCAGTAATGGCAGACTGTCTCTGTAATGGCGGACTGCCTGAGTAGTGGTGGACTGCCTCAGTAATGGTGGATGCCCTTCCCCCCACAGACCTGGACCATCCCGGGTTCAGCTGTGCTTGCTGTGAAACTCTCAATCCAGAGTGTTTCAGATTGCTGGTCTTTGTGAGGGTGGGACCTGCCAAGCCAGATCACCTGGCTCCATGTTTCAGCTCCCTTTTTCTCAGTTCAATGGGTGACTCTGTCTCCCAGGCATTCCAGACACCAGTTGAAATGGCCGCCCAGATTTGTGTGAGTTTTTGTGCGGAGACCTGCTGTGCTGGCTGAAACAGCTGTTCTGGAGACTCATGGCACTTTTCCACCATGGAATCTCCTGGTCTCTGGGTAGTAAAAGTTCGTTTGGAGATGCGGTGATCACTCACCCTCTGCATTCTCACTGGGAACTGCACTCCAGAGCTGTTCTTATTCAGCCATCTTGGATCCAACCAACCAACATTCTCTTTCTTTTCTTGCACTTTGTTTTCCCTAGAAAAACTTTTCTGTTTAGCTTTGCCTTTTTTATAATATAATTGTATTTCTTCAAGTATTATTTTTTACTGACTATTCATTTCTTCTTATACAATAGTCACTAATGAATTTTAAAATGTAGAATATAGTATACATAATTGACTTGTTTTTTTCCCCAGCTTTATAGATCTATGTTTAACAAATAAAAATTTCATACAGTTAAGATATGTAATGTGCTGTTTTGATATAGATCTACATTATGAAACAATTACCAAAATCAAGCTAATTAATACATATTTATATTTGAATATATTTAAATATTTCCTTCATTTAACCATTGATGGACATTTAGTTTGTTTCTATATCTTGGCTATATTGAATAATGCTGCAATGATCATGAAAGTGCAGATATTTCTTTAAGATACTGATTCTATTTCCTTTAGATATATATCCAGGAGTAGGATTATTGAACCTTATGATAGTTCATTTTTAATTTTGGGGTTTGGGGGCTACCTCATACTGTTTTCCATAATGACTTTAACAATGGACATTCTCATCAGTAATGTACAGGATTTATTTTTCTCCACATCCTTAACAAAAGTCATTATTTTTGTCTTTTTTATAATAGCCATTCTAACAGATATAAAATAATATTTCATTTCAATTTTGCTTGGCATTTCTTTGATGCTCAGTGACATAGAGCACCTTTTATATACTATTTGCCCATTTATATGTATTTTTAAAGAATGTCTACTCAGGTTCCTTGCCCATTTTTTAATCAGGTTATTTGGATTTTTGGTTTCGAATTTTCTGTTATATTTTGGATATTAGTCCTTTGTCAGATATATAGGTGGTTTACAAATGCTTTTTGCCATCTCATAGGTTGTCTCTTCACTCTGTTGATCATTTACTTTGCTGTGCAAAAGTAATTTACTTTTTGCAGTGTGATCCACTCCTATTTGTCTATTTTACTTTTGCTGTCTGTGTTTTTAGGGTGACACCCAAAAAATCTGCTTACACTGATATTATGGCACTCTTTACCTGTTTTCATCTAGTAATTTTAAAATTTCAAGTCTTACATTTAAGTCTTTAATCCATTTTAGGTTGATTTTTGTATATGATATGAAATAAAGATCTAATTTCATTCTTCTACATATGGTTACCCAGTTTTCCCCACACCATTTATTGAGAGAATATCCTTTCCCCATTTTGTGTTCTGGACACCTGTGTTGAAGATCACTTCACACAAAAATGCATGAGTTTATTTATGGATTCTCTATTCTGTCACACTGGCATATATGGCTATTTTTATGTCAGTATCATACTTTTGATTACTATAGATTTGTAGTATATTTTAAAATCAGACAGTGTGATTGTTCCAACTTTTTCTTTTTACTTAAGATCATTTTATCTATTTGGGTTCTTTCATGGGTTTGTATGACTTTTAGAATTGTTTTTTCTAATAGCATGAAAAATGCCATGGGAATTTTTATAGCAATTGCATTAAATTTGTAACTTACTGAGTATTATGAAAATTTTAATAATATGATTTATTCCAGTACATGAACATATTTCTGTTTATTTATGACTTCAATTTCTTTCATCAATGTTTATAATTTTTAGTCAACAGATCTTTTATCTTTTTGGTTAAATTTATTTATAAGTATTTTATTTTTTTGATACTATCGTAAATGGAATTAATTTTTTTCACATAGTGCCTTACTGGTGTATAAAAGTGCAACCAATTTTTGTTGATTTCATATCCTGCAACTTTATTAAATTTATTTATTAGTTCTAATAGGTTTTTGATGGAATCTTGAGGCTTTCTATATATAAGATTGTGTCATCCACAGAAAATTTTACTTGTTACTTTCTAATTTGTATGCCTTTTTCTTTCGTTTGCTTGCCTAATCGCTCTGGCTAAGATTTCCAGTATTATGTTGAATAGAATGACAAAGCAGACATATTTGTCTTTTTTCCTCAGATGAAAGGAAAAGATTTTAGTTTTTCCACCTTGAGTATGATGTTAGCTATAAGATTGTCATATATGGTTTGGATGTAATTTCTCCCTGCCAAAACTTATGTTAAAATTTTATCCCCTTCCTTTCACTTTCTGCCATGAGTTGAAGCAGATGAGGCCCTCATGCAAGTGACCAATCTCAAAACTTCTGGTCACAAGAATTGTGAGATAAATAAACCTCTTTCCTTTGTAAATTACCCAGCCTGAGGTGTTCTGTTACATCCACACAAAACTAAATTTGACATGACTTTTATTGTGTTGAAGTACATTTCTTCTATACCTAATACATTGAAATATTAGATATAATATTTATTGTGAAATTTTATTTTATCAAACGTTTTTTTCTGCATCTATTGAAGTGATCATATTATTATTATTCTTTATCCTACTAATGTGGTATATCACACTTATTGAAGTGCATATGTTAAGCCATCCTTGCATCCAGGGATAATTCTTCTTGATCATGGTGTACCTTCATTTCAATGTAGTGATGGACTTGGTTTGATAGTATTTTGTTGAAGACTTTTGAACACATATTTCTGAGAGATAGTGGATTGCAAATTTCTTTTCTTGCAGTGTTCTTATCCAGTTTGTAATCAGGGTAATTCTGGCCTTGTAAATGACTCTGGATATGTTCCCTGCTCTTCAATTTTTTGAAAGATTTTGGAAAACATTGACATTAATTTGTATTTAAATGCACTGCATGATTTCACCAGTGAAGCTATAAGATCCTGGGATTTTTTTTTTTTTTTTTTTGTAGAAAAGATGTTGATTGCTGATTGAATCTTTTTACTCATTTTCTGTTTATTCAGATTTTATACTTCTTTATGATTTTATGCTTCTTTATGATTTAGTCATGGTATTTTTAGGAATTTATCCATTTCTTCTAGTCATCCAACTTTTGGCATATAATTTGTTCATAGCACCTCTTACAATTCTTTGTATTTCTTTAGTATCAATTGTAAAATCTCATACTTTATTTCTATTATTTAATTGAGTCTTCTTTTTTTCTCTGTTAGTCTACCTAAAACTTAGTTTATTTTATGTATCTTTTTAAAAACCATCTCTTAATTTAAATAATCTTTTTAAAAATTTTGCCTTTAATATAGTCTTCTTTCTGCTAACTTCTGGTTTCATTTATTCATTTTCTAATTTCTTAAGGTATACAAATGTAATGTTAGATTGTTTATTTGATTTTTTTAGTGTAAGCAGATTTTGCTAGAAACTTTTTTAAGTATTGGTTTTGCTGAATCCTGTAAGTTTTGATATGTTGTGTTTCTATTTTTGTTTGTTCTCAAGATATTTTTATTTCCCTTTTGATTTCTTCTTTGACTTATGGGATGTTGGGAAGGGTATGCACTCAATACAGGAGCACACAGATTCATAAGCAAGTTCTTAGAGACCTACAAAGAAACCCAGACTCCTACACAATAATAGTGGGAGACTTTAACACCCTACTGTCAATATTAGACAGATCAACAAGACAGAAAATTAACAAGGATATCCAGGACTTGAACTTAGATCTGAACCAAATGGACCTAATAGACATCTACAGAAGTCTCCACCTCAGATCAACAGAACATACATTCTTCTCATCACTACATCAAACTTATTCTAAAATTGACCATATAATTGGAAGTAAAACACTCCTCAGCAAATGCAAAAGAACAGAAATCATAACAGTCTCTCAGACCACAGTGCAATCAAATAAGAACTCAGGATTGAGAAACTCACTCAAAACGGCATACCTACATAGAAACTGAACCACCTGCTCCTGAATACTGCATAAATAATAAAATGAAGGCAGAAATAAAGATATTATTTGAAACCAATGAGAATACAGACACAACATACCAGAACCTCCGGACACTTTCAAAGCAGTGTGTAGAAGGAAATTTATAGCACTAAATGCACACCTCAGAAAGCAGGAAAGATCTAAAATCAATGTCCTAACATCACAATTAAAAAAACTAGTGGAGCAAGAACAAACAGACTCAAAAGCTAGCAGAAAACAAGAAAAAGCTAAGATCAGAGCAGAACTGAAGGACATTGAGATGTGAAAATCCCTTTAAAAAATCAATGAATCCAGGAGATGATTTTTTGAAAAAATTAACAAAATAGCTAGACTAGTAGCCAGGCTAATAAAGAAGAAAAGAGAGAAGAATCAAACAGACGCAGTAAAAAAATGATGAATGGGATATCACCACCAATCCCACAGAGATAAAAACTAGCATCAGAGAATACTATAAATACTTGTATACAAATAAACTAGAAAATCTAGAAGAAATAGGTAAATTCCTAGACACTTACAACTCCCTAAGACTGAACCAGGAAGAAGTCGAATCCCTAAATAGACCAATAACAAGGTCTGAAACTGAGGCAGCAATTAATAGCCTACCAACCAAAAACAGTCCAGGACCAGAGAGGTTCACAGACAAATTCTACCAGAAGTACAAAGAGAAACTTGTAGCATCCTTCTGAAACTATTCCAAACAATAGAAAAAGAGGAAATCCTCCCTAACTAATTTTATGAGGCCAACACCATCCTGACACTTAAACCTGGCAGAGGCATGACTGAAAAAGAAAGTTTCAGGCCAATATCCCTGATGAACATTGATGTGAGAATCCTCAATAAAATGCTGGCAAACAAAATCCAACAGCACATCAAAAAGCTTATCCATCACAATCAAGTCTGCTTCATCCCTGGGATGCAAGGCTGGTTCAACATACACAAATCAATAAACATAATCCATCACATAAACAGAACCAAAGACAAAAACCACATGATTACCACAGTGGATACAGAGAAGGCCTTTGACAAAATTCAACAGCCCTTCATGCTAAAAACTATTAATGAACTAAGTATTGATGGAATATATCTCAAAATAATAAGAGCTATTTATGACAAACCCACAGCCAATATCATAATGAATGTGGAAAAACTGCTTCTTTTGACGTGGGCAGAAAACAAGGGTGCTCTCTCTCACCACTCCTATTCAAAATGAAATTGGAAGTTCTGGAAGGTCAATCAGGCAAGAAAAAGAAATAAACGGTATTCAATTAGGAAAAGAGGAAGTTAAATTGTTTCTATTTGCAGACAACATGATTTTATATTTAGAAGACCCCATTGACTCAGCCCAAAATTCCCTTAAGCTAATAAACAACTTAAGCAAAGTTTCAGAATACAAAATTCATGTGCAAAAATCACAAGCATTCCTATACAACAATAACAGACAAACAGAGAGCCAAATCATGAGTGAACTTCCATTCACAATTGCTACAAAGAGCATAAAAAATGCAGGGGTACAATTAGCAAGGATATAAAGACCTCTTCAAGTAAAACTACAAGGCACTGCTCAAGAAAATAAAGAGAGAACACAAACAAATGGAAAATATTCCATGCTTATGGTTAGGAAGAATCAATATCATGAAAATGGCCATAGTGCCCAAACTAATGTATAGATTCAATGCTATCCACATCAAACTACCATTGACTTTCTTCACACAATTGGAAAAAGACTACCTTAAATTTCATATGGAACCAAAAACGAGTCTTCATATCCAAGACAATCCTAAGTGAAAAAAAAAAAACAAAGCTGGAGCCATCACACTATCTGACTTCAAACTATACTACAAGGCTACAGTAATCAAAACAGCATGTTACTTGTAGCAAAACAGATCTATAGACCAATGGAATAGAACAGAGGCCTCAGAAATAATGTCACACATCTAAAACCATCTGATCTTTGACAAACCTGACAAAAACAAACAGGGGAAATAATTCCCTATTTAATAAGTGGTGTTGGGAAAACTCATAAGTGGGAGTTGAACAATGAGAACACATGGACACAGGGAGGGGAACATCACACACCAGGGCCTGTCAGGGGATGGAGGCTAGGGGAGAGATTGGATTAGGAGAAATACCTAATGTAGATGATAGGGTGATGGATGCAGCAAACCACCATAGTACATGTATACATATGTAACAAACCTGCACTTTCCACACATGTACCCCAGAACTTAAAGTATAATAAAAAATTGTTTTAAGAAAATGTGCTCTATTGGTTTAGTGAAAGAGTACCTTGTTAAATGCACATTAAGTTTAAGTGTCCTATTTTTTTTTAACCTCCTTCCTTTTTCTTTTTTTTCTTTCTTGAATATTTTAGTCCAAAAGCCATTTTTTTGGAGTTGAGCAATGGGACCTGTTTCAGGATATAAAAATGGGGTAAGGTAAGGATTGGCCTAGCAGACCAGCCAGCGGAGGCTTTATATGCTGAGTAAACTGGGAAGAGCTTCTCTGTGGTGGAAGTGGGGGAGTTCTGTTATGAACATGATATGGAGCCTTGTTCTGAGGGAATGACTCATGTGGGGTATCAAAACATGAGTGAGATGAGAAGAGTGAATACACAGGATTTATGAGGAGGCTCATAATTAACCCAATATATGGTTTAGAGCCTGAAGGGAATAAGGAGAAAAGTATATGGAGAAGTGTCCCAAGTACAGGGAGGTATCTCAGTACTTGGTGTTATGAACTAAGCAAAGTGTAGAGGCCGTCTATGGAAAGGGACAGCTCTGGATGGGGTGTTAGAATCTAAGCCCAATGAGGAAGTTTGAGTTCCTCACTGTGGGGAAGAATTGGGATACAATGACACTGATAACATGTTAATTAAATACATGAAGATTAATTTTAAAATTTAATACATGGAGAACATGGGAGCTAGGTTTCTCACTACCTGTTAGCAGCAACATGACAATAGCAAAGTACACACCTGATTCCCAAATATTGGTTTCTAAACATCATCCTCACTAAAGGGAACAAAGACTCATTAAAGAAAAGGTTGACTGCAATGTTGGAGTAAGGAAAGTTACTCATGAGCCTGAGCCTTCTTATGCCACAAAAAGGAAGTGCTGAATACTAAGGGCATCACTATTTTAAAAGAGCTCCACTGAACAAATCTAAGTTAGTAAAAGCTTAAAATCCATCAAATAAAATAGAAATCTGTATGTTCACATTACTTTAAAGAAATAAATTTTTAAAATCCAAGTTGGAAGGAAGACTTACAAGGTCTCAAAGGACTCTTTCATTAAGTACTTATTCATTTCAAAAAGTAAAAATAACTTCATAATGCCTGGCAGACCTCACCTTACTAAAGAGATCAAAATTACCTCACCAGTAATAGAACACATAGAAATTGACCAACTAGAATGTAATGAGAAAAACACAGCTTCATGTCTATGATATCCTGAGAAATGTACATAATCTGAATCTAATAAGGCAACATCACAGAAATCAAAATTGAGGAACATTTCTACAGAATTTCTTGTTTATTGAAAGGTGTCAAAATCACAAAAGTCAGAAAACACTGCAGAAATTCTTCCCAATTTAAGGCAATTAAAGAGAAATGAAAAGCAAATGCAACATGTGAATCTGGGTGAAATTCTTTTCGTATAAAGATATGGGACAATGGGTGAAACTTAAATGGGGCCTAAATATTGGATAGCAGTGATATATCAATCTTAGTTTAATGATTTTGCTGATCGTATTGTGTTTATTTAGAAAACGCTCATTTCTTCAAATTGTACAGGGAAAATAATTTTCCGTGTGTGTGTGTGTGTGTCTGTGTATCAGAGAGAGAAAAAGTTTGAGATGGCTTTAAGAGAAAAGATGAAGAAAGCCTAAAAATACTTAAAATCAAATATAAATAATGCTCTAAAGATGGCACAGGAGTGTTCTATTTGGGATATAACTGCCACCACCACTACCCACACTGGGCTCTGGATGCCTCTGGGGACAGTTCTGGCCCTGCACCAGACACTGAGCTGGCTACAATGTCCTCTGTAGCCTGAACGGAGTATTTGTCGTCACTCCTTTCTGTTTGGTTGGTTCACTGGTTTTGTTCGGTTGGTTTTACATTTGCTTTTGTTTTTAGTATTTCTTTTCTTTTTGTACAGTAGCACTTGCTTCAAAATGCGGAATGGCTGCATCTGATTTGCTGAGGCTAGATTACACGACTGTGCCTAGCTGGAAAGAAGAATTGAACAGTAAGTACTTTTTGTTTGTTTCATTGTAAGAGGCTTTCACTTCTTCCAACCAACCCATGAGGTAGGGAATTTTTTAAACTAAACTTGATACTTTAGCAACCAAAAAATGTAAAATTGGCTGAGAAAGTCCATTTCTTTTGGTTTCTAAAGTCAATATCCTTCTTACCATATAACTATATGGAGATATAATACCAGTTGATAACATAAAGAACAATATATGTAGAGGTGTAAATAGACCACTATAGCCATATGCTTTCTATATTATATAACTGTTAAAATATTCTCTCCAAAGTAAAATATGAAAGGTGAAAGTTATGTATTATAATTCTTAAAGCCATTACCAAAAATTGAAAAGAGATCTGTCTAAACATTGAATATAAAATTTAATGACAGTCTAAAATATATTTAAATAATAAAGGTTAGGAAAAGAGTAATAGAAGAACAAAAAACAGAGAACAAATATATAAGAAAAGAGTAGACTTAAATCAACCATATCAATAAGTTACACTAAATGTTACAGAAATAATTACTTCAATTAGAGGCAATGGTTGTCAGAAAGGAGAAAAAACCAAGAACCAATTATAAGTTTTATAAAACAAACTCTTCAAAAATAAATTCACAGATAAATTAAAAGTAAACAATAGGAAAAGATATATTGTGCAAACAGTAAGCATAAGCAGTCAGGCATGGCCATATGAATAACAGACACAGACTTCAAGACAAGGTGTATTATGAGAGGTAAAGAAGGGCATTTCATAATAATGAAAGTGTCAATTAGGCAGAAAGTCATTATAATCATAATGTGTATATATCTAAACACAAAGTTTCAAAACACTTGAAGCATAATTTGACAAATTCAAGAGATAAATATGCAAATTTAGAATTACAGTAAGAGATTTTTAACACCACCTTCTTAGCAATTCCAAGATCATCTAGACAGAAATCAATAGAGAAAGAGAGGATCTAAACAACCTCATCCTTAGTTATCCACAGGGGACGACTTCCAGTACTCACCCCATACCAAAATTGACACAAACTCAAGTTCTGCAGTATGTCCCATGGAACCCACTTAGAGGAATAGGTGGCCCTCCATATACATGAGTTTTGCCTCCTGCAAATACTGTATTTTATTTTAAAAGATGGGGTCTCACTCTGTCCCCAGGTTAGAGTACAGTCATGAGATAAATCATAGCTCACTGTAGCCTCAAATTCATAGGCTTCAGCCATCCTCCCACCTCAGCCAGTAGCTGAGACCATAGGCACGTGCTGTCCATGTGGTATTATTTGGTTGCAAATGCAGAACCTGCCAATATGAAAGCCCCACAGTATTTATTGAAAAATTCCAAATTTAAGTAGACATGTACCATTCTTTTATAAAATTATATATAATTTTACAATGCAATAGTCAAAAACTGAAGAATAAAGATTTTTTTTCAAGTATATGTGGTGTGTTTGACAAGCTAGCTAGGCCATAAAACAAGTCTTAATATATTCAAAAGAATTAAACCATATAAGAATTCTGACCATAGTAAACAACACTAAGAAATGGGAAGATGAGTAATAAGCTTGAACAGATACTTCACATAACAAGATATATAAATGGCCAATAAGCATATAAGATGCTCAAAATCATTAGTCATTAGAAAGGTGCAAATTAAAACCACAATGACAGCCACTAGACATACATTAGAACGGTTGCATTTTCAAAAACTGACAATATGAAGAATTGACAAATATGTGGAAAAAACTTGAACTCTCATTCCCTGCTAGTGAGAATGTAAAATGATACTGCCACTTTGGGTAGCTGTTTGTCAGTTTCTTCCAAATTAAACAAGTGTCTATCACATCACCCATCTATTCTACTAGTAGGCATTTACTCAAGAGAAAAGAAAGTATTTGTCCTTGCAAAAACTTGTACATAAACATTCGTAACAGCTTTATATGAAATAGAAAAAAAAAAAAAAAAAACAAGAATTTACCAAAAGGCGAATGTATAAACAAAATGTGGCACATTAGTATAATGGAATACTGCTCAGCATAAAGGGAAATGAATGACTGATACATGCAACAACACAATTGAACAAACTTTCAAATCATTGTGCTAACTGTATGAAGCCAAACACAAAGAGCGCATTCTGTGTGATTCTATTCACACAAAATGCTAGAAAATGCAAGTTAATCTATAGTAACAAAAAACAGATCAGTTCATCACCTGGAAAGAGGGATAGACTGCAAAGGTTTAAGAGGGTTTGATGGAAATGTTCAGTGTCTTGATCATGGCAGTTATTTCATTGGTGTAGGAATGTATCAAACTTCCTTTCATTTAACAGTTTACATTGATGCATTTCATTGCATGCATTTTACGCCTAAATTAAGTTTATTTTTTTAAAGCCAACTGGAGTTCGCCATTGACTAGCACTCTTCCAAACAGGAGATGCTCCTTAAGCCTGGCTCCCAGAGTGAGAAATTCAAAAATGTGGAGCTAAAGGGGATTGAGGGGATCACGGCAGACGAAAGGCAAGACTGGACTTCAGCTCTGACTTGGATAAACAGAACAGCGTGTAAAGGTTCACATCATGAATTTTTGCTCCAGAAGAGCTATAGGAATAAATTGAGAAACCTGAGAGGACTCACAGACCCCATGAAGGAAGCGGATTGCTCCTGCAGAGTGCCCAAACTGTGGAAGTGGGAAAGGGAGGTCATCTACAGCTGAACACATACTCCACACTGGGGAAACTGGAGGTCTAGATTACAAGAGAAGATTCTGACCTTACCTGGAGCTGAGTCTATATAGAGAGATGAGTGAAATACAGGGGTAGAGGAAGCAGTAAGTAAAGCCCTGGGAGCTCACTGGGTCCTCTAGCAACCAGTTTCTGCCTGGTCTTACAGGGGTTTTCTTGGGAGGGCAGCCAGAGGTGCTGGGGAAAAGCCACAGGAAGAAGGAAACCTCCGGTTGAACTCTGTAACAATTTGAACTGGCCAGAACTCAAGAGAGGGCATGAATCTGGTGTGCAGACTCCATAGGTGGGAGAAGAAGAAAAGCCCTATTTGCTTTTGCAGCTGGGAGGTGGGTAACTTGAGGCAAGTTCCCAGCCCTGCTTGCCCACTGCTTGGAAACAGACCTGGTGCTGTTGGGGATGGGCTTGGTGGAAGTGAGACTGGTCCTTTGAATTGCATGGGAGCTGGGTGAGGCCTGTGACTGCTGGCTTTCCCCCATTTTTCTGACAACTATGACTGACACGGTAGAGACAGTCATAATCCTCCTAGTAACATAACTCCATTGACCTGGGAACCTCACCTCCATCCTCCACGGCAGCCACAGCAAGGCCCATTTGAGAATAGTCTGAGCTCAGACATGCCTAGCCTTGCCCCCACCTAATGGTCCTTCCCTACTCGCCCTGGTAACTGAACACAAAGGGCATATACTCTTGGGAGTTGAAGGGCCTCACCCACCACCTATTCCTCCCCATATAACCGTAGCTGATGCTCTCTGGAAAGCGCCACCACCTGGCAGGAGGCCAGCCAGCACAAAAATAGTGCATTAAATCACCAAAGTGAAGAACCTTCACAGAGTCCATTTCACCCCACTGCCACCTCCATCAGAATAGGTGCTGGTATCCATGGCTGAGAGACCCACAGGCAGTTCACATCACAGGACTCTGTGCAGACAACCCCTAGTAGCCCTGGTATCAGTCCGGAGCCTGGTAGACTTGCTGGGTGGCTAGATCCAAAAGACAGATAACAATCACTTCACCATGGCTCACAGGAAGCCACACCCATGAGAAAAGGAGGAGAGTACTATATCAAGGGAATACCTTATGGGACAAAAGAATCTGAGCAACAGCCTTCAGCCCTAGACCTTCCCTCTGAAAGAGCCTACCCAAATCAGAAGGAACCAGAAAACCAACTCTGGTAATATGGCAGAACAAGGCTCTTTACCACCCACAAAAAAATCACACTAACTCATCAGCAATGGACCCAAACCAAGAAAAAAATTCCTGATTTACCCAAAAAAGAATTCAGAAGGTAATTTATTAAGCTAATCGGAGAGGCACCAGAGAAAGATGAAGCTTAATGTAAGGAAATCCAAAAAATGATAGAAGAAGTGAAGAGAGAAATATCCAAGAAACTGGATAGCATAAATAAAAAACAATCAGAACTTCAGGAAACAATGGATACACTTATAGAAATGCAAAATACTCTGGAAAGTCTCAGCAATAGAATTGAACAAGAAGAAAACAATTTGGACCTCGAAGACAAGGTCTTTGGATTAACCCAGTCCAACAAAGACAAGACAAAAGAATAAGAAAACATGAACAAAGCCTCCAAGAAGTCTGGGATTTATGTTAATTGACCTAAACTAAGAATGATCGGTGTTCTTGAGGAAGAAGATGAATCTAAAAGTTTAGAAAACATATTTGGGGGAGAAATCAAGGAAAACTTCCCCAGCCTTGCTAAAGACCTAGGCATCCAAATACAAAAATCACAAAGCACACCTGGGAAATTCATTACAGAAAGGCCATCATCTAGACACATTTTCATCAAGTTATCTGATGTTAAGATGAAGGAAAAAATCTGAAGAGCTGTGAGACAAAAGTGCCAAGTAACCTATAAAGAAAAACCTATCAGATTAACAGCAGATTTCTCAGCGAAACCTTACAAGCTAAAAGTGATTGGGGCCCTATCTTCAGCCTCCTCAAACAAAACAATTATAAGCCAAGAATTTTGTATCCAGTGAAATAGCCTCATATATGAAAGAAAGATAGTCTTTTCAGACAAACAAATGCTGAGAGAATTTGCCACTACCAAGCTACCACTATAAGAACTGCTAAAAGGAGCTCTAAATCTCAAAACGAATCAAAACAGAACTTTTTCAAAGCATAAATCTCACAGGACTTAGAAAAATACAATTTAAAAATCAAAAACAAAAAAACAAAAGTATACAGGCAAGAAATAGCATGATGAATGGAATGGTACCTTGTATCTCAATACCCTTATTGAGTGTGAATGCCCTAAATCTTTCACTTAAAAGATACAGAATTGAAGAATGGATAAGAACTCAACAATCAACTATCTACTGTCTTCAGGAGACTCACCTAATACATAATTATTTGCACAAACTTAAGGTAAATGGGTCAAAAAAGACATTTCATGCAAATGGACACCAAAAGTGAGCAGGAGTAGCTATTCTTATATCAGACAAAACAAACTTTAAAGCACCAGCAGTTAAAAAAGACAAAGAGGGATACTATATAATGATAAAGGCCTTTTCCAGAAGGAAAATACCACAATCCTAAACATACATGCACCTAGTACCAAAGCTTCCAAATTTATAAAATAATTACTAATAGACTTTAGAAATGAGAGATAGATAGCAACACAATAGTAGTGATGGACTTTAATACTCCACTGATAGCACTAGAAAGGTCATCAAGACAGAAAATCAACAAAGAAACAATGGATTTAAACTGCACCCTGGAACAAATGGACTTAACAGATATATACAGAACATTCCATCCAACAATCTTAGAATATATATTCTATTCAACAAAACATGAAACTTTCTCCAAGATAGACCAAATGATATGCTACAAAATTAGGCTCAATAAATTTAAGAAAATTGAAATTTTGTCAAGCACTCTCTCAGACCACAGTGGAACAAAACTGGAAATCAACTCCAAAAGAAAGCTTCAAAACCATGCAAATACATGGAAATTAAATAAATTGGGTCAAAAACAAAATCAAGATGGAAATTTAAAAATTCTTCAAACTTAATGAGAATAGTGACACAACCTATCAAAGCTTCTGGGACAGAGCATATGCGGTGCAAAGATGAAAGTTCATAGCCCTAAATGCCTGCATTAAAAAATCTGAAAGAGCACACACAGGAAATCTAAGGTCAAACCTCAAGGAACTAGATAAAAAAAAAAAAAAAACTTAAGCCCAGCAGAAGAAAGGAAATAAACAAGATTAGAGCAGAACTAAATGAAATTGAAACAACAACAAAAATACAAAAGATAAATGAAATAAAAACCTGGTTCTTTGAAAAGATAAATAAAATTGATAGACCATTAGCAAGATTAACCAAGAAAAAAAGAGAGAAAATCCAATCAATAAGAAATGAAATAGAAGATATTACAACTGACACTACAGAAATACAAAAGATCATTCAAGGCTACTATG
This sequence comes from Cheracebus regulus, assembly GCA_963574635.1. NCBI lineage: Eukaryota > Metazoa > Chordata > Mammalia > Primates > Pitheciidae > Cheracebus > Cheracebus regulus. Next base: position 73,213 of record CAUYQU010014089.1, on the reverse strand, counting down.
AACACCTTTACATGCATAAACTAGAAAACGTAGAAGAGATAGATAAATTCCTGGAAAGGTACAACCCTCCCAGCTTTAATCAGTAAGAATTAGATACCCTGAACAGACCAATAACAAGCAGCGAGATTAAAATGGTAATTTTAAAATTATCAACAAAAAGAAGTTCAGGAATAGATGGATTCACAGCAGAATGAGACTAGACATTCAAAGAATAATTGTCACCAATCCTCTTGACACTATTTCACAAGATAAAGAGGGAATCTTCCCTAAATCATTCTACCAAAACCAGGAAAAGACACAACAAAAAAAGAAAACTACAGACCAATAACCCTAATGAACATGGATGCTAAAATTCTTAACAAAATACTAGCTAACCAAATGCAACAGCATATCAAAAAGGTAATCCACTATGATCAAGTGGGTTCTGTATCAAGGATGCAGGGGTGGCTTTAACATATGCAAGTCAATAAACACGATATACCACATAAACAGAATTAAAAACAAGAATTACATGATTAACTCAACAGATACAGAAAAAAGTATTAGACAAAATCCAGCATCACTTTATGATTAAAATTCTCAGCAAAATACAAGAGACATACTTCATTTTAATAAAAGCCATCTATGACAAACTCACAGTCAACATAATACCAAATGGAGAAAAGTTTAAAGCATTCCCTCTGAGAAATTGGAACAAGACAAGGATGCCCACTCTCTTCACTCCTCTTCAACATAGTACTGGAAGTCGTAGCCAGAGAAATCAGACAAGAGAAAAAAATAAAGGGCATCTAAGTCAGTTAAGAAGAAGTCAAACTGTCCCTGTTTGCTGCTGATGTAATTTTATACCTAGAAAAGTTTAAACACTCATCCAAAAAGCTCCTAGAACTGGTAAATGAATTCAGCAAAGTTTCTGGATATAAAATTAACGTACACAAATCAGTTGCTCTTCTATACACCCACAGCGACCAAACAGAATAAAATTGAGAACTGAACCCCCCTACAATAGCGGCAAAAAAATATATAAAAATAAAATACTTAGGAATATACCTAACCAAGGAGGTTAAAAAAAAAAAAAAAAAAAACTTCTACAAGGAAAACTACAAAACACTGCTGAAGGCAATCACAGACAACACAAACAAAAACACATCCCATGCTCAGGGGTGGGTAGAATCAATATTGTGAATATGACCATACTGCCAAGAGCAATCTAGAAATCTATTGTAATTTCCAACAAAATACCATCATCATTCTTCACAGAATTAGAAAAAACAATTATAATATTCATATGGAAACAAGCAAGAGACCGCCTAGCCAAAGCAAGACTAAGCAAAAGGAAAAAATCTGGAGGCATCACATTACCTGATTTCAAACTGTATTATAAGGCCACAGTTGCCAAAACAGTATGGAACTGGTATAAAAATAGGCACATAGACCAATGGAACAGAATAGAGAACCCAGAAATATACTCAAATACTTACAGCCAGCTGATCTTTGGCAAAGCAAACAAAAAAATAAAGTGAGAAAAGGACACCAATTTCAGCAAAAATGCTGGGACAATTGGCTGACCACATGGAGGAGAATGAAACTGGATCCTCATCTCTCACCTCATAAAAAAATCAACTCAAGATGGATTCAGGACTTAAATCTAAGACTTGAAGCTATAAAAATTCTAGACGACAACATTGGAAAAACCCTTCTAGACATTGGCTTCGGCAAGGATTTCATGACAAAGAAACCAAAAGCAAATGCGATGAAAACAAAGGTAAACACCTAGAACTTAATTAAACTAAAGAGATTGTGCACGGCAAAAGGAACAGTCAGCAGAGTAAACAGACAACCCACACAGTGAGAGAAAATCTTTACAATCTACACGTCTTACAAAGGACCAATATCAAGAATCTACAATGAACTCAAACAAATCAATAAGAAAAAATAATAATAATCCCCTCAAAAAGTGTTCTAAGGATATGAGTAGACAATTCTCAAAAGAAGATACACAAATGGCCAAAAAACATATGAAAAATGATCAACATCCCTAATGATGAAGGAAATGCAACTCAAAATCCCAATGCAATACCATCTTACTCCTGCAAGAATGGCCATAATCAAAAAAATCAAAAAATATTAGATGTTGGCATGGATGAGTTGAACAGAGAACACTTCTACACTGCTGGTAGAAATGTAAAATAGTATAGCCACTATGCAAAACAGTGTGGCGATTCCTTAAAGAACTAAAAGTGTCTCTACTATTTGATCCAACAATCCCACTACTAGGTATCTACTCAGTGAAAAAGAAGTCATTACATGAAAAACATATGTGCATATGCATGTTTATAGAAGCACAATTTGCAACTGCAAAAACATGGAACCAACCCAAAGGCCCATCAATCAACAAGCGTATACAGAAACTGTGATATATGTATATATACATGATGGAATACTACTCAGCCATGAAAAGGAATGAATTAATGGCATTTGCAATGACCTGGATGTGATTAGAGACTATTATTCTAAGTGAAGTAACTCAGGGATAGGAAACCAAACATCCTATGTTATCACTCATCAGCGGGAGCTAAGCTATGAGGATGTAAAAACATAAGAACAGCACAATAGACTTTGGGGACTCAGAGGGAAAGAGTGGGAAGGAGGTGAGGCATAAAAGACTACAAATAAGGTAAGTGTATACTGCTCAGGTGATGGGTGGACCAAAATCTCACAAATCACCACTAAAGAACTTACTCATGTAACCAAACACCACCTGTTCCCCAATAATCTATGGAAATAAAAACAGTGGAAATAGCAAGTGAAAAATATGCCTTTGCTGCTTTCAGCTCTTTAAATTTCAGAGTCTTTTGTTATCACAGCAGAATCTAACTGCTCGAAATTATTATTAATTTGTTTATTTATTATCTTTCACATGAATGCCTAGGGAAGTCAGCTCTAGGGTAGACCCGATTTAATCCTATCCTGCACCCATCTGGGGCATTTATGTGCAGTTGTGTCCAGTGTGACCTGAAAGGAAGTTTTCTAGAGACTTAGAAATCATGCCTATATCTTAAAAGGTAATAGCTTTTCTACTATGAGCTTTCTTATATACGAATGTGAGGACAGATTAACTAAATCTGTCTTCCTACCTTCTTAAATTTTAAAGAATATCAAAGAGGAAAAATGGAGTTATGTCACTAACCAGAACATTTAGGAAGCCCTAGCAGTGGACTACCAATTTTGTGGGACAATCAACGTCTTCATTTTAAAAGTCAGTTAAAATTGACTTTTATATTACTTGTAGCTAAAGGCATTCCGGCAAACTAATACATACATATGATGTTGTGCTAACATTGTTAAATCCTCAATAAAGTGTCTTATGCAAACAAATTTCTCTTAAAGAATAATTCTTGTCTTTAGAATAATTTTCCTTCATTCCTCCAAATGTCTAACTTTGAAATAGTCTTTACTTCTCATATTTTCTAAAATGGCAGGTTTCTATTATTTTTGACATAATCCTTTTCAGACTTGTAGGCTTTAGTCCTGAACATTTATTTTATGTGTTAATTGACAGCTTTGAAGCACAAAGTAAAAGCCGTAATTCCTCCTTCACACATAGGCCAGCTTTAGCCTTCTTCACGTGTTGTTATTATCACTTTCTATTTAATTCAGAATATCTTGCCACTATTTTACATGTTGCAACTTTGCTAGTTCATGGTCACTCTATAACTCAGTTGCAGCAAAATGCATTTGGCTACCATCTCACATATAAGGAACTTTTTCATTTCCCACCGACTCTAACTCTTCACTAACTGAGCAAGAGAAATTGTAGTCATTTTCTGCTTAATATTTATATTAATTTAATTTAGAGCTAAATTAGTTTTATTTCAACTAGATTTTCATACTATATTGTGACTCCTCTGTTACCATTAAGTTACCCTAGAATCACAACTAAATGATTCTGTGTTACCCTAGAAGAAAATAAAGGACATCTAAGTCAGTTAAGAAGAAGTCAAACTGTCACAGTTTGCTGGTGATATAATTTTACACCCAGAAAAGTTTAAAGATTCATCCGTTGTATGTTACCCTAGAATCATGGCTGTGATTCTAGGGTAACTTAAATGAAAACAAAGATCAATCTGGACTGGGGTAACCTTGGAGATTTTAATGTTCTCTTGCAGCCTCTGGGCCATCTGCAAAACAGACAATGCTACATCTCAGCATGTCTCCAAAGTCAACATTTTTTATGAAGACATATGGATTCTAAGAAACTCTTTTCTCTTCAACTCAGCCTTTCAGAGTTTATCCAATTTCAGCCCTTTCACAAAACAACACATTAATCTATACGATCAGTTAGGAAGGTGAAGAATCTATTACCAGGAGGGATGTATTCATCTTCTTCTTGTTTGCTCTTAGACTCCTATGACATTTTAATCATTAATAAAACCTCTTAACTAGACATTTTGGAATGTGCAAGCCTATTCCACATCCAGATAAATTTTAATTGCAGTTTAAAGCAATTAGTGCAAATTGATAAAACAAAACTTTATGAACAGCATTTTCCTGAGTTTGCTCCAGGACCAAAATAGTAAAAAAGCATATGAACCAGTTATCAAAAGAAAGTTCACAATCACAGACAGTCCAAGGTTACAGAACTTAATAATAACAGGTTATATAATAGACCTATCAAAACCAATAGCAGCGGATAAAGTGCCATTCAAAAGGCAGCAGGGACCTACCAAAAATCAACTCCATTTCTTCTGAAATTAGCTTCAGGACATTTCAGATATCCAGGCCTAAGTGTCAGCTAGGCACCTCATCAAACCCAAAATTGCTTCTCTTCTCCCTTCCCCCAGATCCATTAAGATGAAAAAGTCAACCTGCATGTCATCAAGCCAACAATGTTAGTCGAAATTATGGCTCAGCACGATTGTCTCTAATGGAGGCACAAGCACACCGGACAGCATGGGTCTGGGATTTTACCCTGTATGACTCCAAAGAGTAGTTCAACCATTCTAGAGAAAAACTCCACCTATAAAATAAAGTCAGGTATGTGAAGCATGAAATAAAATTGACACGATTTTAACAGTGCATTGGAGTAAAATGCATCCAGTGAGGTCTTACCAGATAAATGCAGAAGAAACGTCAGATATTTTCCTAAAATGCAATCTTTCTATTTTTATATTGAGTCTGAGGAAAAGTAGAGATAAAGTAGGATAGTTGATGTCTTCAGTGTCAAAACCTTTGTAATTCTATTTACCAGTCCTCTGTGGTAAACACTGGATGCAAAATGAGATCGTTTTGCAGATCTTTGGAGTTGGGAGAGTCATAACACAATTAAGGGATAAGAATTCCTTCACTCTTGAGAAAGCAGACCTTGCAGTATTGGGGCACCATTGAACAAATCCCAGACTTACTCATTTAAACATGTTTAAAAAGAACAATGGATACATGCATGCATGCACTCACTGAAATAATATTTAAAAATTGTCTTTCGTGGATATTCACAACACACATAAACTTTATGTTTGTGTGTGTATCTGTGTGTACAAAAAAGGAAAATAGAAACTTTATTGGTACTAAGGCAACTTCTATATAACCCAATAGCACATGAGCTTTTCATCTTGTCTCTGGCTCGTGCTCTTTGAAACAGATACTACTAGTTGTTCACCCAAGAGTCTTTTCCCATTTTTTCTTCTTAACAGAAATTTGCTCTCTTCCATTTGGCCATGTGTTTCAGGGGAGAGAGATACTAGCCTAAGCCTGGAATGAATTATGGTTAATATAATTTAACTATGGTGATTCCATTTACCTTCCCAGAAATTAAGCTTTTAATTTCATTACAGTTAAGCAACAGTTTTTGATGACTTAAAATATATCTTTAATGAAATTTCAGGATTTTTATCTTAGATTATAACTATGTATACCCTAAAATGAATGTCCAGTTTTCTGTATTTTATAGTATTAGTTCTTGATTTAATTTAGTTAAGGTCAATTGCACTTTATCTGAAAAATCATTTAAATTCACCAATTAATCTCTGAGAATATTCATCCCAAAATACTACCATATTGGTTTACTTTTATGTATAGTCTAAGTTTTTATATTTGATCTACTTCTTATATGCATATATGGCTTTCCTCACAGAAATCAGAAATTCTCTACCAATATAAGCAATAAAATAATAGGTTACTCTTATTTACTATAAGAACTTCTTAGAACTAAGAATATCAAAACATATACTTAAGTAAAAACAAAACCAAAAAACAAAACTGATAGTTGAAAAACATATTTTTATTACTGATTAATTAAATGGGTCATAGAAGATATCAAGATTTTAAGGAGTAGTGAAGTTTTTCAAGGAAAAGAATGAAGAAAAAAAACTGAGAATTTTACAGAAGGAAATGGGGCATTGGTCATTTTAGTATACAGTAAGTATATTCCCTTACTTGGGTAGGTATAGTTAGTAAAAGAGAATTTCAGTGAGATGGACTCCCACCATTGAAAAAGTTCTAGCTTTATGTGCCATGTGATGGCAGGAAGTGAAGAGATACCTATTTTATGAAATCAGAGAATTTAGGAAAAAAAAATATATACTGAAAATTTCAACCAAAATATTTAAAAAGCAGTTTTCTTCTGTTAATCTTTGTTGAAAATTTATGATCTTTTAGCTGTAAATGCTATATACCTAGTAATCATACTGCAATAACATATATCTTCTACCTTTTGCAGTCTCCAGAAAAAATTTTAAATTGTCTAACGAATCTTATTAATTTGCATGTAGTCTCAAGTTATAAAAATTCATTAGAGCAAATTAAAATAGAAAAATACAAAATAGAAATAAAGTTTTATTCCAAGCAAAATATTGAAATTTTGGAAATCTCCCAATTAAAAAATTTAAATTACATGTCAAAAGCCTGATATATATACTGCCAGAGGACACTTCCCCCAAAATTACATCATATACTTTCACAAAGATCTGCAGGTCAGAGAAGAAATTTTAATTCATCCACTATGTTCTATAGCCATTTCCTCAATTCACCCTAATCCAGTTTGCTGTTATGGCCCATTTGTCCCAACCTGAAAAATGGTTGGTCTCTAGTCTGTCTTAGAATTCAAGGAGTTATTTCTATGAATATATTCTGGCATTCAAAACCTTCTGAAGAATATAGATTATTTTTGATTCTGGTTTAACCAGTTCAATATGTACAACTTCTAAGGTAAAAAAAAAAAAAAAAAAAAAAAAAAAAAAACCAAACTAGCTGGATTCATCGCATTTCTTAACAGGATTTCCAGGAATTTCAGAATCTAGAAATGAGTGATGAGTGTTTTTGACATTTTTAAATACCAGTATCCATAGATAAGACATACTTATATGCTTCTTCCAAAATATAGTCATTTTGAAAATTATCTGTGGGAAGTTTTCAAAATTATATAACCATTAAAATTCAGGTAATCCAATATTTTTCCTGGTTTTTCTTCTCACTTTTTATTCCTCCATTAGTTTTGCATTTTCTCTGTTATACCAATTACTGGTAAGAACTCTCGAATCTGTAGTATGAACACCTAAGTACATCCATCCCCACCTCCTTCTTTTCATATGAAGTTATGAAAGAAGGGCTCAGATGGTGAGAGGAAAAGCATATACTATTTATTGTATTACAGCTGTCTTTTTACTATCATTTTTGATGATTAGGTGATTGGGAAACACCAAATTGTGATGGTTAAAAGAATGAGGACCTCTGTAATTCCACTGTTTATTGGCTGTGCAATATTACTAAATCTTTCCAATCCCCAATTTCTTCATCTGTAAAAAGAAGATAATATTACTATATCATATGGTTGTTGTGAAGATTAAACAAGACAATACCAATGAAGAGCTTGGGAGAATAGCTGACACATTCAAGCATCCAATAAATTACTTGGGGAAGTTAATGTAAGGAATTCAAAATGCAGCCAATCTTTTGCTTTTAGAAGAAATATCAAGTGCTTTTCAAAAAGGCAGCAGCTTCTGAGTTTCTTCATGTTCTTTGGAGTACAAGTAGGTAGATGGAAAGAGGCTCTCACAGGAAATAATATCTATGCTTTTCACATTTTATTATTCTTAGAATTCCTGACTTATCAAAAAATGTAAGAACAGAATAGCATGCCACAGGTTAACATACCATCTGTAATTCTGGCATTTGAAATAATACGTACAGAACTTCCTCTATCATTCTTTTACTATTTGATTCCATTTTAAGTTTCCCTTTCTGACCAGAATTATAACTCTCTGAAAGAAAATTTTAAACTACAGGAAACAAAAATGAAATAATAATTTGAAAGGCAAATAGGAGCTATCAGTCAAATTTCTTTTTAAAATAGAGTATTTATTTCAGGCAACTTATTGATGGCAACAGGGGAGAAAGTCTTTACTCCAGCACATTTCTTGTCTCATATGAGGAGCCTGCCCTACTTTGACATCACATTGAAAAGGAGGGAAAAAGCCTTGCTTCCTTATTTTAGATTGCACTCTTTCTCAATGGAAAAAGATTAGCAAAGTTTCCCTTCATTTTGATTTTCAATGTCCCATTATCCTGCTGGTTTGCATTTAAGATCAGTCTTCTTTTAGGCTAAAAATTATCTTTGCTCCCCAGACAGGTATGACAGCTCTTAATACTTAAATGAATCTTATAGAAAAAGGAGAAAAAAATGTGCTCTGAAACAAAAAGATCTCATATTTTTCAAGTTAAAAATCTTCATTTATTTTCATTTTTCTTCAGAAACTACAAGTTCTAAAATAGATGGAGTCTCTAACTTTTCAATGTTGCTAAGTCAAAGACCTTTCCTCATAATAAGTTCACCCAGAAACCGAGCAGCCTTGGGGACTTCAGTGCCATAGTCAATGCTTCCATAGGCTTTAAGTGCCTATTGTAATTTAATAGCAACAAGTTTAGAAAAATAGAAAAGCAATAACTAGAATTCTCTTTCCCAGGGTGTTCAATTAATTCAATTGGGCATTCAGTTGCTAAATTTTTAACAGAACTGAAGTCTCTAACCTTATTTCAATGAAAATAAGTAGAATACCATTAATTCCTTTTGGACAGTTGCATTTGATTGTGTGAAGAGGTTTCCAGGCTTCAGCTTGTAACCTATTTCCCCTGATATATGAACAATATTTTCCTTGTATTTCAATGCAGAAGCTTAAGGCTAAAGTGTCAAATTTGTCTTTTATTTTCTACTTTTTTCCTTATACTTCACCAGATGAAATACCATAATCAAAACCTGAAAATAGCAATTTTTCCCCTGACAATACTTCGAATTTCTACTTTTAACTAGATTATCTCCTGTCCCTTTCTTATCCCCATGAAATACAAGTAAACATGGCCTGGGCTATTGCCCAAGAATGGCAAACACTGAAAACTAAATAAGATTAAGATATTCTAAGTCATTAAGTGAATTTCCTTTAGAGAATGATTTCAATAATGGAATAGTCTGAGGTCTCCAAAATTGGGTTGTAGAAGAATACTTAATAAAGTAAAAAGATACATTAAGTGGAAGGGCAATTTACAAAAATACCATCTACTCGTTAATCCTGTTTCTCTTACTGCTCCATCTGTACCCTTCACCCATCAATTTCTTATTTCCCATGCTTCAGTCACAGAGTCCTCTGCATTCCTCAGAACTAGAGCAGACCTTGAATGGCCCAGCTAACGTACACTTCCAGCTCCCTTCTCCCCAACGTCATCTACCAGAAGTGGTCTGTGACACTTTTGCTTTTGTTCTAATTTAGTAGTCGCAGCTGTAATCCCTATCTCATCCCACCCCACCCCTAACCCTCAGTCTTTCTTCAGCCCTGTGGAAGTCAGAAATACAGCTACAGCATTTTGCTGCCATGGAGAAAAAAAAAAACCCACAAAAGCAACAGTGTGCTATTAAACATCTAACAATTACTTTTCCTGGGGGACCTTATATGCAGCATTTGCTCACTTATTTGCTGTAAATATCTCCACCATGGTCTATTTAAAGCCAGCAATTTGACATCACTCGCCATCAAGTTAGGGAGAGCTGCATGCAATAAACACACTGTGATACAGTGTTTCCACCACACAGTTCCCAGAGATAGAAATAATCTCAAGGGCATATATAATAATGAAATGTAGAACAATAATTAAAAAATGATGAGTTTTCAGTATTGATTACCTTTATTCTTAACATACTTTTTTAGTTCATAAAATTTAAGTTTTAATAACAGCTGTGTTTCACAACCAACTCACAAATTCCCAGAAATTTAATGACCGGCGCTCTCAGGATGGCTGCAGCACAGCAGTGTTGAGTAGAATCACAGATATGTGGTTCTGATAACACTGAATCAACAAATTATTGCTAAATCTGTCTACTCCACACTTTGTATTAATGTAACCGGGGTTGTATCCAGCTCTCCTAGGTTCTTGGCCTCTGTGACCCTGAAGAATCAGGAAAGGTGAATAGAGGAGACCCAAAGAAGAGCAATTTATGAGAGATAGGGGGAGAGGGAGGGTGGGGGGGAGCATTCAGATAAGGAGCAGCTGAAGTTTTAACCCTTGAGTTATTCCCTCCTCATTCTTGTTCTCCTCAAATGAAAGGAGTTCTTTCAAACTTCCTCTGCAGTGACTGATCTTTGAATCTGATACTGGATTGGCTACGTGGTCCATAGCCCTGAGTTACAGAGCCCCCTCCTCCCAGAGCTTTCGGCAAGATTTTGGGACAAAGAAGCTCCACGTGGCTTTCCCTGCCTGGCCCGCCCATGGGAAACACAGACAAAGAACTTTACATTTGAAACTCCTCCGGTCTCCAGAAGGAGGCATGCAGCCGGGAAATTCCTGCCTTGGAAACCACACCCCTCCGGGACCCAGGAAAAGAAATTTCTTTAACACAGTCCCTCATTAAGTTAGAAAGTAAATTTAGGTTTGATTAAGGGACTTGGTCAAGTTTTCTACTGCCTGCAGACTAGGTGTTCACGATGTGCCCACAAAACTGTTTCCTCCGTAGTTCTGTTGCTTATTTATGACTTTATTAAGAACACTCCCTCCCTCACAGTACCTGCAATATTCATGAGCTTGTTCCTTACAAAACTAGGGTTCCAGGACAAACTCATCCCCTTGGAAAGTGTTTTCCTAATCCACTGTCCAATGTTTCCATTTATATCACATTCCTTTGTTTTATCTCATAACAATTATAACTGTTGGAAACTATATTTTCTTTGTTTATTGCCTGGATCTCTCACCAGAGGGAAATGCTCTGACAGAGGACCATTGAACTAATCTGTCTAATTAACTGCTGACCCTCTAGCATCTAATTCAAAGCCTGGTGCATAGTAGGCATTCAGTAGATAAGAATTAAATTAATTGCATCCCAACCAAATTTCTAAAAGAATAAAACAAATGAAACTGGCTCATATGTCCAGGATAAGCCATGCAGGCATCCTTTCTATTAAGCTGCTTCCGTGGCGGCTGAAATCTGTTAAATTTCTCATGGCTTCTTAAAGTTTCTAAAATCTCTGATTAAGTTGGTTTAAATCATCCTAAAGTCTGAATTTTATTTTGCAGTGGATTATAATTTTTAACAGCTTTTTAAAGATACACATACCATAAAATTCTCCTGCTTTAAGAGTATGATTCAATGATTTTTAGTAAATTTGCAGAGTTATTTAACCATCATCAAAATCCAATTTTGCAGTGTGCTATGGTGCCATATCTAAGAACTCATTGCCTAACCTAAAGTTGTAATTGTTTCAGGATGTGTCAAATTCAGACTTATGAACTGTTCAAATGTTTTATACCCTGCAAGATTTTTCCATTTTTTTAGACTGAAATTATGTTTTATTTTGCAAGTCAATATCTATTTTCATATTACTTACCGAACAAAATACAATGAAACCATTTTTATTATCCCAACTTTCTCTTAATATTTCTTCCATTTCCGAACATACTGAGTCATGCACTATGCCACTATTACACTTCTTCCTAATTAAAGGTGTCTGACCTGCCCGGACCCTCGGACCCTTGTCGCTTGAACACCGAAGCACAACCGAACAACACGAGGCGATTTAAAAGCTCAGGCTTTATTGGAGAGTCTCCGGGCGGGCTGGACTCGCACACAAGGGAAGAGCCAGCAACCACGCGCCGGGTTTCTTTGTTCTGTGACTTTTATAGGGGCTGGGGTGCTGGGAGGTGCCGGGAGGTGGGAAAGCTGATGAGGCAGGTGGTGATTGGTTGGTCAGGCTGCGGGGCGGGAAGCTGGCCAGGAAGCTAGGGGAGAGCTGATGAGGCAGGTGGTGATTGGTCCGTCAGGCTGCAGGGCGGGAAGCCGGGCGGGAAGCTAGGGGAGAGCTGATGAGGCAGGTGGTGATTGGTCGGTCAGGCTGCAGGGCGGGAAGCCGGGCGGGAAGCTAGGGGAGAGCTGATGAGGCAGGTGGTGATTGGTCGGTCAGGCTGCAGGGCGGGAAGCTGGCCGGGAAGCTAGGGGAGAGCTGATGTGACAGCTAGTGATTGGTTGGTCAGGCTGCAGGGCGGGAAGCTGGGCGGGAAGCTAGGGGAGAGCTGATGAGGTAGGTGATGATTGATCGGTCAGGCTGGCAGGGCGGGAAGCTGGGGGAGAGCTGATAAGGTGAACTGTTGAGTGGGCGTTTGGGTGGGGTAGGAGATTCTTGTGCAAAGGGTTTTTCGATAAGTTTTTCCTCCAGCTAGGGCCTGGGTGGGGGTTGTTGAGGACCCGTGAGCCCTCCTCCAGACAAAAGGTACCATACTTCACAGTGTGCAGCTGCAGGGCCAGAAACCAAAGACACATGATGGTGAGAATTGAAGAACTATACGAAGATAGTTTGGAGGGTGGGGTAGATAAGGTTACAGGGAGAACATGGTCAGTATGGTTGAGAGACAGGTTATTTACTCAGGTTGAGTAAATAGATAAAGGGAGTCAAGGTTCTCATTAGCAGCTAAGTTATTCATAAACATAGAAAGAGGGAAGACTATAAAGAGCCCCCAAATATTGTAGTGGAATATGAGTTATTGATATAAACTCGTGTATTTATAATATGCATATATGTAGACACATACAGAAACATTATAGATATATGGTATTTGACTATATATACATAATGCTCACATATAAAGAATATATTTTTTTTCTAGGTGTGCCCACTGAGAAGTCCTGGAAACAATGATAACCCATTGACATTAATTTATATTCTCAAATCACTTTAATGTCTTGCTTAACATAAGCTGGCTAGATTCTCATATCTGCTTCTGTCTGCATTCAATCTGTTGCAATATGTTATTCTGGTTCAAGGCAATGATAGAACTCAAGCTTTCATAGATGTAGAGTTGTAAATGAGAGGAATATTTTTATAGTCTTTTTAGATAATTATAGATAGTCTTCTCTGGTACTACACCAAAACTCACAAGTGATAATTCCTAAAGATTAATTGCAATATGGAATCTGAAACCTGCTACTGAATTCTTGCATTTTGTTACATTAAAATTCATTTGTCTAACTTGCACATAAAATGAATTTTTAATTTATGTATAATTTTGTAACATCATTTAATTGTTGATTATTAAGAAATTTTGCTTTATTGATGTAAAAATATTTTCCAAGTGTTGACACATTTTAATATACAGTATCAGAAAAATTACATTTGTTAATATCACTACTAATCTAATAAGAAAAGTCAGGCTGGAGAGCTGTAGCACTTATGGATGACAAATGACTAATACTTAAATTTTCCAAAAAATGTTATTTTCCCTTGAGGGTCTGAATTCTATCTTTGACAAGACATTAATGACCAAATTATTTACATTAAAGTAGTAAAATAATTTAATCACTGCCAGTACCTACATCTGAATAATGAGTTTTTCTGTTAGTTATTCTTTCAAATAAAAAACATATTATACAAAAAAGTGGTTCGTTCAACTTGTAACTTAGATAATCACCCCAATGTAAAGATAACAGTCCTACTCAGTCAAAGTGAATTATTTATACTTTCTATTTTATACATAGGGTATTTCTTCTCAGAAGAATAATGTGTGTGCTCAAGTCAACAAACAAAGGAATCAAACTGGAGCCTTATCTGACACCACATACAAAAAATAAGCCAAAGTGGAATGAATCGTAAATGTAAGAGCTAAAACTATAAAAATCTTAAGAGAAAACATAGGGCAAAAGATTTATGACAGATTTGGCAATGGTTTCTCAGATAGGACACATAAGGCATATATAACAAAAGAAAAATAGATAAATTAGACAACATCAAAATTGAAAATACCTATGTATCAAAGAATACAGAGTGAAAAGATAATGCACAAAATGAGAGAAAATATTTGCATATCAAATATCTAATGAGTAGTTAATATCCAGTATCTATTAAGATCTCCTAAAACTCAACAACAAAAACATTTAAAAATGGGCAACAGATTTTAATAGATATTTATCCCAAACAGATATATAAATAGCCAATAAACACATGGAAAAATACTTAACATCATTAATTATTAGGGAAATGCAAATCAAACCCACAATGAAATACCTCTTAATACCCATCATGATAGCTACAAAAACAAAAGAATATTGGTAAGGAAGTTAAAACTCTCGTGCATTATTGCTAGGAATGTACATGTAATTGTACTGCAACTGCCATAGAAAACAGTAAGGCAATCCCTCAAAAAATTAAAAAATAGAATTCCCATAGAAGCACAACAATTCCACTTCTGGGTATACAACCAAAAGAACTGAAAGCAGGGACTCAAAGAGGTATTTGTATACCCACATTCATAGCAGTGTCATTGGCAAAAGCAAAGAGGTAGAAGCAACACAAGTGTTCATTGATGAGTGAGTGCATAAATGAAATGTGGTGTGTACATAACATGGAATGCTATTCAGCCTCTAAAAGGAAGGAAATTCTAACAGATGCTACTCCATGGATGGACCTTGAAGGTACTATGATCAATGAAGTAAGCCAGTCACAAGGGACAAATACTGTATGATTCCACTTACGAGGTTCCTAGGACAGTGAGATTCACAGAGACAGAAAATAGAATGGTGGTTGCCAGGGACTGGGGGAGGAGAGAAAGGGGAGTTGTTGTTGTTTACTGGGCAAAGTTTTAATTTTGCAAAATGAAAAGAATTCTGGAGGTGAACTGTGGTGATTATGGTACAACAATGTGAATGTATTAAATGCCACCAAATCATATACCTAGAAAGAGTTAAGATGCTAAATTTTATATTGCATGTAGTTTACCACAACTAAATTTAAAAGAAAATGTGGACTCAGGGGTTGAGATTTAATAAAATTAATAATTTTTACCACATCATCAAAGACATTCTTCAGTGAAACAGACATTTTGTTTTCCTTTGAGTGAGTGGAAGAAAAGGGCACTACTGAACTACTGCGTTTCACCCTGTCTGATAGCAGTTTGGTGTCACTGCCTTGATTTTTGCTAAGGTGACATAAGTTTATTCTCCGCCACTATTGCAGCATCAGTGCAAATACCAACATAGAAAAAAAAGAAAGCATTGTATTGTGAGCATACAATATCATTTTAATCTAATTATGAAAATATTTTTATTTTCACCTACTCCATAAGAGGGTTATAGGGAGCCCCCAAGGGTCTATGAACCACATTTTGGAAACCACTTAGGTATTACAACTAACACTTATACGCTATAATTAGTTAAGTGATATGGCTTTATTAAAAAACTCTTGACAATTCTTGATTAAAACTCAAATGCAGATGCTCCACGTGATATATAATTCCATATTTATTTACTGTTAAAATAAATAAATTAAAAGTATGAATCTTACCTTTTAATCATTTGTCCACTCGGTCTTGTTAAAATATTCTACTAATCATCAGTCCAAAATGTCCATCCGGACAACATTAACTCTGAACCATTTGTCCATTATTTTTTCTTAAATAATGTGGTTTTATATTTTGGTTCTGATAACTTTTACAGTTTTTCTTAATCTATGAAATGACAGGATTCTAAGAAGAAAATGAAGCCTCTTCAATTTTTCATCCCTGCTTCCTTCTCAGCAGAATCCCAGATTTTGGATAATAGTGGACCGGGAGGCTATTTTCTTGGAAGGGGTAGTCCTTGTCCACAACTTTAAAAGTAGGGTCATTATTTGCTTAAGTCTGTTACTATAAGTTCTATTTTGTTTATATCCTTCTTTTTTTTCAGGCTTTTTTTTACAATTAAATGTAGCAACATGACTTAGCCTGGTCTGTGAAACATAAGTGAAAATCTGTTTTTGGTAAAGTTTTTGGAGAAAGCCTTTTTATCCTCATTTTTCTGAGGGAGAGATATAAAAAGAAAATTGTTGACACTATCCCTTTCTTCCTCACTTAAATGTGCATGTGATCCCAGGAGCCGTGTCAGCAATCTTGTGACCAAACAGTGAAAATGAAGATTAAAAAGCCAGCACATTAAAACAAGTGCAGCAGGCCGGGCACAGTGACGCACACCTGTAATCCCAGCATTTTGGGAGGCCGAGGTGGGTGGATCACCAGGTCAGGAGTTCAAGAACAGCCTGACCAACATGGTGAAACCCCGTCTCTACTAAAAATATAAAAAATTAGCTGGGCATGGTGGCAAGTGCCTGTAGTCCCAGCTACTGGGGAGACTGAGGCAGGAGAATTGCTTGAATCCAGAAGATGGAGGTTGCAGCCTGGGTGACAGAATGAGACTGTCTCAAAAAGAAAGAAATAAAAAATAATAATAATAGTGGAATAGTGGTTACCAGGGTCTCAGAAGTGTCAGTCAAGTAATTCAAAACTTCAGTTAGATATAAAGAATAAGTCCAAGACATCTACTGTACTGCATGGTGACTATAGTTAATAACAATGTATTTTATCCTTAAAAATTGCTAAGAAAGTAGATCTTCAGGATTCTGACCAAAAAAAAAAAATATGTGAGGAAATGCCCAGTAAATTATCTCTATTTTGCCGTTCCACAAAGTATACATATTTCAAAACATGTTCTACATAATAAATTTATAGGATTATTTTGTCAATTAGCAAAATGTTTAAGAAGCTGAATAATCATTGTCCCTATGTCAGAATTCCAGTAGACTTTCTCCAATTACTAAGTTAGGTACTTCAGGCAAGTGTTCTAACTATTTGAACTGCAAACTTAGTTTTATTGGTGCAATTGCAAACTTAAAAAAGAAGGCTAACTGTATGCAGGTGCTCTCCACAGTGGTATGGCTAACACAAATCTGAAGGAGTGTACTCTCTAGTGTCTTTTACATATTTTCACTTTCTCTCAAATGTGACTCATCCTCAAAGGTACACCATTAGCATCTGCAGACATGGAACTGAGAGATTCTACTGAAAGTTTACTCAAACGTAACTGAAAGGCAAAATCATTTGTTATACATTTAATAAAAAGTTATTGAAGCCAATTGTCTACCAAGCACTATTCAAAGCATAAAATGGTGAATGAAATAAATTTTTTTGTTTTCCTAATAAAGAAAAAACTAAAGTGAAGCAAACAGGAAACAAACTCCAATTATGATGCTGTAACAAATACCTCAACGTGTGGAAGTGGCTTTAGAACTGGGCAACAGGTAGAGGCTTGATGGATTTCAAAGGTCATGCTAGAAGTATGAACAGTAGGGAGATTCTGGCGAAGTCTTAGAAATGCAAACCATATTATTGGAAACTGGAGGAAAAGTGATCCTTGTTATAAAGTGGGAAATAACTGCATTCTAGTGTTTGGTTGAACTGTGTTTTAGTGTTTTGGAAGGGTAGGACTGTGAGCAGTGAAATTGGAAATTTAGCTGAGGAAATTTCTAAACAAAATGTTGAAAGGGTGGCTGAGTTCCCTTCAATTGCTTGTAGTAAATGCAAAAGAAATGAGATGAATTGAAGAAGTAATTGTTAAGCAAAAATGAATCAGAATTTGAAGATTTGAAATAATTTCCAGCTTATCCATATTGCAAAAATTAAAAGCTTGCTCTAAAGAGAACGCTAAAGATGTGGTAGAATAATCATTTGATAAAGAGATCATGAGTGCAACTCATGGACTTAATCAACCAACTTAGTGGAAGCCAGGAATAGAGATGGGATTATAACAGTTTTAGTTTGAACCAAAGGGGACAGAGAAAAGGGGACACAAGGAAGAAAGTCTGTCAGACAACTTGAATTTAAAAGGACCAGACCACGAAGCCATTTGGCAGCAAATGTGCACACTATTCAAGGAAAGGGAAGAATGATTCTAAAGGTGATTCTCAGAGCTGCCACTCTCCTGCAGATTCAGGGAACAAAGTTATTTCCTCTTTGACTTCAAAGAGTAGGTCAAGCTATCTGGTTTTGGAAGGCCAGTATGACCCCAATCAGTGTCTCATGGTTGGGGCCTTGTAGTGGCATAAAGGTGCTACAACCAGAGAGCTGTAAGGATAGCACTGTCATCCCAGGGGACCTGGCAGGCAGAGAACTGAACCACAAAAAATTATTTTCAAGTTTGAAGATCGACCTAGTGGAATTAGCCTCATAAGGTTTTGAATTTCCTTGGGACTGGTCGTCTCTTTCTCCCTTCTGATTTCCCCAATTTGGAATGGGAATGTCCATGTTATGCCTGTCCCACCATGGTATTTTCATAACATAAACTTTGTCTGGTTTCACAAGTACACAGCTGGAGAGGAATTTTGCCTCAGGAAGAATGGTACTTCTAGGCTTACCCATATCTGATTTAGATGATTTAGACGAGACTTCTGTCTCTAGACTTCAGACTTGAGAGCTGATGCCGGGATAAGTTAAGACTCTGGGGAATACTGGGATGAAATGAATACACTCTGCATGCAGTAAGAGCATGAATTTTGGAGGGCCACGGATGGAATGCTACGGGCTGAGATGTGTCTCTACAAAACTCATATGTTGAAGCCCTAACTCTGAATGTGACACTATCTGCAGACAGGATGTTTAGGAGGTAATTAAAATTAAATGAAGTCATAAGGGCAGGGCCCTAAACCACTAAGACATCGCCTTAGAAGTAGAGGAGAGAGAGATTTCTCTCTCTCTCTCTCTCTCTGTCTCCCTCTCTCTCTTTTTCTATCTCCACTATATGAGGTTACAGCCAGAAGGTAGACACCTGCAAGCTAGGAAGAGAGCCATCACTAGATGCTGGCGCCCTGCCCTCAGACTTCCAGACTTCTGAACTAAGTGCAAATAAATTTCTGTTGTTTAAGCCACCTTCTCTATGTTACTTGACCGTGCAACCAGAGCTAATATAAGAAACTTGCATCTAAAGGATAATATGTAAGGAGGAAAACTACAGTAGATGAGTTTGGTTACCAGGGAAAGGGTCTGTCTTTGCAGGATTTAGGAGAGTTTGGAGTTTATTTTAAAAACACAGTGAAACCAAAGGGGTTTTAAACAGGAAGACATGTAGTCCTACTTGATTTCCTTTACAGATCAAATAGTGGAAGAAATGCTCCACTCTACAGAGTTTTTCAGTATGTTTTTGTATTGTCACCAGTTCATGATTCATTCATCAGAGGACAGAGGCACTTGGGCCAAGTTGCTAAATCTCAGTTGAGTTCTAAGAAGAATTCAAGAGAATCCCACAAACTATGGAAAGGTCACAAAGAGCGTCTCGAACCTGCTTCTGCTTTTAAAATCATTTGATAATAGTTATGCTTGCTATTCATGAGTGTCTTTTCGTGTTATAATCACATCTTCCTATCTGTGCTTCTTCTGAAAAATGTCAAGATATTTACGAACTTCCAGGCTAGAAATACTTATGATCCTCTGGGTGTACCCTTCCCCTACTACTGTGGTCTGAACATTTGCTTCTTTAAAAAAATTTATACATTGAAATCTAATTACCAAGGTAATAATATTAAGAGGTGGAAACTTTGGGAGGAGATGAAGTAATAAGAGTGGATAGAGATCTCGTGAATGGGATTCATGCCCTCATAAAAGAGGCCTCAGAGAGCTTCTCTGCCTCCTCTACCATGTGAAATGCAGCAAGAGGGAGCCATCTATGAAGGAGAAAATGGGCCCTCACCAGACATTCAGTCTGCTGGCACCTTGATCTTGGACTTCCCTACCTCCAGAAAGTGAGAAATAAATATCTAGTGTTTATAAAATACCCAGTCTATGGCATTTTGTTATAGCAGCCTGAATAGACAGAGAGCTACCACTCCCAAAATATATTTTAAAGCTTAAAAGTTATTGTTACTTTGTGTGCGTATCATTCTACATTTGTGTATGTGCGAGAAGTAGGGAAAGAAAAGTGGCATTAAAATACTAGTAAATGAATAGGAGGATGTCATACATTTGCTAAATATTTGTTTATTAGGCAAAACTTATTCACAGGTATAAAAAGCCCATCAGCATAATAGGTAAGAACCCTACTCCCTATCCTCTTTTTTTGGAATAATGCATATTCTTTGGGATTAATAAAAAAAGTAAAGCATTAAATGATCTAGCAAGCAGGTTTCTAAGGCTGATTGGCTTGTGTTGCATAAAAACATGGCTGACAGAGCCAGATTTCAGAACCTTATTTGATTTTCTATAGATGAGACTAGGGATAGCCTCCTCCATTGTATGTGAGAATATGCATCACACACAGGCCTCTTATTTTCCATAAATTGCTTTTTCTTATGGCTCATCTTGGATCAGATGCAGTTAATTTTGCTCCATATTCCAGGATTACAGCTGGAATCACAATGGCACTTTCAGTTTCGCTAACAACAGAGTGCCTGAGGCTTGTGTTCAGATGTTATAATAGAAGATTTGCTGGGGCAAATATGAGCGTTCATAAGTAACCTCTTCTAGAAGGATCTGGGGACCACAGAGTCAGAACAAATTCTGAGCAATATACTTTCCTTCTTCCTAATTTCTACTAGTAATTATAAAACTATACAAGCTAAATGCTCTTTATTAAAGAACATTCTTCTTTGCTAAAAGGGTTTTATCAGATTTATCCCTTCAAAGCTATTAAGACAAATCGGCTTTAATTTTTTTTTCCTAATTTTAACATCCCAGTACAGAGGCAGGTTCACCAGCTCTTACAGTCAATGAAAATTTGGTCTAACAGACATTTTTCAAGATACACTTGGAATCTAAATTGGTGGCAGTTTTTTAAAGGAGTTTTTTATTGTTGTTGTTGCAAAATTGCCTTGCATGTTATGGAAATACAATTTTTCAATTTAAATAATCAGCACTGCAAGCATATCATCTTATAATAAATAACCTAAGGAAGAATCAATCCACCGTGACTATGTATGCTAACTCTTATAGCCTGAGTAATGATGAGAAACCTCACTAATAATAATGTAGAAAAATACATAATTAAGAAACATTACACAAATACACTCTATTACATAGAATTAAAACAAACAAACTTGAATTACGATGGAGCCTCCTAAACTAGTTTTCTTTTTCTCTCATATTTTCACTTTTATCAAATCTGTATTTTGAGTAGGAAGATATACAAATAATACAAGCTACTGGGTTGGAAGGAAAATAATATTATAGAAATATCTGTTTTCTTTTTCACTCAGAGAACAATTTGAGATAGAAATACTGACTTTTTGAGTGCAGCTATATCTACACCTCTATTTTTTTTCAATATCAATCATTTTAATCCTGTGCCTGGAGTTTATTGAAGATGTAATTGCCTGAAAAATAAAAACCCTAACCAACTTTACAAAGTCAGTGGAAAAATATTATAAATCTTTGACTGAAAATCCAAAAGCCTTTAAAAATGTTTTGCTTCAAGTATCCAGATAATATAGATATTCTTTTGTCTTTCTGTTAATGAATAGATTACAATAATTGATCCCATATATCAATTATATTTGTACTTTTCTCTATTTAAATTCATAAATGTATTGAGAATTTATGAAGCCTTGAGATTACAAAGATTATCATTATCACTATTAACTACTATATTTTGAGCCCCTGATATATATTAAGACTGCACTAAGTCCTTACACATACTGTCCTTTTTGATAGTCCTAACAAACTCATGAGATACATATAATTGTCTGTATTTTACAATTGAGGATACTGAAAAAGTCTTGATTCTAAGAGAGTTTACAGGCTATCAATTCTTTGTTTTATCATTTAAAGCAAATAATTAAAAACAAAGGAAATACTATGGCTTGATCATTTTCAGAGATTCTGAAAAGTTTATTTTCAAATATTTAAAATAAAGTTGAATATTAAAATATTCATTTTTCAAGCCATATACCACAATGAGCTTCATAGTGAAAGAAACATAATTAATCCAGATTTTGCTAGTAGAAAGCAGAAAGAAAAGGATCCTAGGCAAGCCTCCTGAGGAATGAAAGTACATGGCATATGAGGGAAACAACAAAGAGTTTATTCTGCTGGAGTAAAGAGGGAACAGGAAACATTTTCCAGAAAATACATCCAGAAACATAGCATGGGGCAAACTAAAGGGCTTTGAGTTCGGACAATGTTCCCATGCAAAGTGGACAGCCTACCTCTCAGATCATTTTTCTTCAGTTTCTTTAATTTTTTAACTTTCAAACACTTAAAAAAAATTTTTTTTTATTTCCATAGATTTTGTGGGGACAGGTGGTATTTGGTTACATGACTAAGTTCTTTAGTGGTGAGCTGTGAGATTTTTTTCCTTTTAAATACTCTTTTCCCTCTATGCATTCTTTTAATGGTGATGTTCTTTCAGATGGTTTTCCCCAAAATATAAAATGTATCTGGTCAATTTCTTCCATATTTGGCAATTCACTTCCCCGCTATATTCATCAATAACAAATCTATTTCTCCAGATAAGACCCTTTTTCTAAATTTCAAGCCTATATATTATACTTGTTGTGAAACCTTTACTTGAATATAGCGGAGGCACCTCAAATCCAATAGACTGAATTTGAACTCCTTCCCCTCTTCCCATTGCCTCTTCCTCTCTCTGTTTCTCCTGTGTCCTCCTCCTCACTAATCATATCACTCTTACACAGCACTGAACACTCAGTGTCTGCCTTGCCTCCCACATCCAATCAAGGTCTACAAATCTTGTTTACTCTCCCCACAAATATCTCCATTTAATCTTTCCATCATGACAGCCATGATTGGAATCTAGATGAATTTCAACACTCCCAGTACTACGTTGGTTACTCCTTAACCAATTATAGTTTAATGAGGATATATTAACAAGTTTAACTGGGAACAAGACAAGAGAATATATGAATATTCAATTTATATGCTTAGTATCTGAGACACCAAGAATTATTTAAAATCCATCAGATCACAAAGTATCAGAAGTGGGAATGAAATATGACTGTTAAGCAAAGTGAAAGCCATTGGAGGAGTAAAGATTTTATTTTCCAAATTCTGGAAGTCCCAATCAGATGGATATAAGCAAGCATATTTCCAGTTTTGTGTTCTACATTTTCAGTTCATCTCTTTCTTTAGCAAGTACTGATGCTGCTCTTCAGATTACATTTTGAATTTAAAAGCCTCTAATTGATGTACTAGACCTATTTCTGACTAACTTCTGTAAAGTTACAGCTTTATTTTGAAAGAAGAGACTAATTGTCAGCTCAGTTAGCAAGAGAGAAGAGGAAATTTTTGTGACACTTAATTACAAGTTTTTAGAGATGTTATCAATATCAGTAGAGAAAACTCTTGAAATGTGGCGAAAAGTAGTATTTATATTATCATTAAAAGAACCGGATAATAGAAGAGTATCTCTTCTGCCTTTACACCAGCTCTCTGGATTAAACAACAACAAAAAAAGATGAACTGAATTAGAAGTATAGCCAGAAAACAAAAACCATTTTATCAGATGAACAAAAATCTCACCAAAGCATAACCCAAGGCAGTTTGCACTCTAGCTTTATGTTAAGAATGACAAAATTGGCTACACACCTTTTATAATTTTTTTTCAATCTATTCAAATCCTAGGAAATGTGCAACACTCTGCATTCTGTTCCATATCCTTTGAGATTATTGAAGCAACTAATGTAATTCCATAAAAACTGGTATCTGGTAAGTTTGCAAAAATTCTTAGACCTATGTTAAATAATCTGACTATATTGAATATTTGCATTTGGAAACCAAATTTGAAATAGGAATTCCTTATTCACTATGATTAGCTTAAACATATGAAGACTCCGAGCTCTAACTCAAGCAATAATTCTAATTTAATTATTGTAATACTTTCCGATGGTACCTGAAAACTAAATAAAAATTAGATCTGCACTTTAATTTGAATGTTCAAGAGAAAAAAAGAAACATGATTATCTGTTAAGGCTGACCATTATATTGACTTAAATAGAGTGTTTATTTTAGACATTTCTCATTTTCTACTATAGAGAATTTTCAAAGTATTTATTTAGTATTTCAAAGTATTCATTTTCTCTACACATACCACACCATTTGAAAATTTGAACTGATTTATTACTGATTTCTCAAAATTGAAACCTAGAATAGTCCTGGTTAAGTTTAACAATATGGTATAATATGTCATAGCTCAGTTGTTAGATGGTAGAAACATTAACTCAATGTTTAGTATAATGCCAAACTGACTTTTGTAAATTTAAATGCTATACCCTTGGAAATATTCACCTCAAGATCTTGTTAGCATTTTACTACCGCCATACATTTTGCAGATGGTAAAAGGCATAAAACATTCCATCTTTTCTCCATGGGAGATAAGAATCCAAATTTGTGTTGTGTATCTCCCCATTTCATGACAATTGAATGCCATTATTCCCTTAGAAAAAAAATAACAATGAAAAATTTTAAGGGTCTTACTATCATGTGCTTCTGTATGCTTAGCATGTGAAACACTATAAAAGGCTACAAATGATTGTTATCATATCTAATGATACTGCAAAGCCTAATTACTGCCATTGATGTAGGCATATAATGCCAGATCATTTTCTCTTTGTCTCTGTTCTCTTTCCATTTAAAGTCTAAACCATATTGTCCTTTGCCCTTTACCCTCAATCTTTTATTTTTGGCTCTAAAAACTGAAGACTTATTTCACAATCTAGATCTGTTCAAAATATTTAAACCCATTCCAAGGCTTTTTAAATGACTAATAGATTGCGAAAAGCTTTTTTTTCAAACAACTTAAATGCAAAATAGTAAAATGACTGTAGTATTGATTATCTTAGCAGCACATCACTTCTTAATACAAATCAGTACTTTATCATAAATAAATCTTTTAATCACATAGTGATTGGCTGAAATCCTAGTGGTCTTTTCCATGTCTGCAATTGCATATTTATTTTCATATTTTTATCACTTCCTCTGTCTTTCTTCTAAAAATCATACACTGTAACTCTAGATTAATCAGTTTGTTGTGGTTCCCCCACAAAATAACTCTACATTACAGAAATACAAAAAATGGAGAATAGAATTTCCTAACTTTAAGCTTTAAACATTAGACTATTCCACTGTATGCTAGTTCATGTACAAATGCATGCACCCTTTAAAAGTAGAAATTCTAGCAGGTCAGCAATATTTGTTTTTATTATATACATAGTATTTCCTGAATAAGCATACATATAAAACAGGAATAAATTTCCAGTGTTCATATCCCATAGGAAAATGCAAAAGTCAAGCCCAAAATTATTTATCTGACACAATTCAAATTAATAGTACTAGTTTAACATTTCAGATAATATTGTTTTGTTTAAACTAATGAGTTTTTATATATTAATCCAATATCATGATGGACCAATATAATAATATCCACAAAAATACATTTCAAAAAAATTAAATAATATTTTCAAAAACTGTTCATTGGGAATGTAACTCATGGTACATTCACAATAATGAATCACTATACAAGTTGGTATCCAAAAAAGACAGAATTTAAAATATAAACATACAATTAAATACTAAAGCACAGGTCTTTTGAGTTCAGCGTAACATACTTCTCTGCATATTCTTTCAGGGCTCATCATCAAACTAATGTGAAACCTATTCTAAAATTCTTTTTAGAGCTCCTTGGACTTCCTCTGGCTCAAATGCCTCATTCTTAGATCAAATTTGTTTCTCTTCTTTTGTTCTTAGTCCATTACAATTACTCTGTTATACCATGCTATTTTTGTGGTATCAAATCAAAATCTGAATTGACTGAATAACTTAAAAATCAAAGCCATGATCTATAAAAATTGCTGCCAATTGCAAATTAGTTCAAAAAATAAGGTTTTTAAATAACTGGTAGAAATAATTCTGCATGAATACAAAGGTAGATACAGAATGTTAGCATTTTAATTTTTAGAATATGTCAACCTAGCAACAGCCAACATGCCTTCTAATGTATGAAAGTAAAATACTGTCACTTCAGGTAACCGCTGGGCTCCTATGTGATCATAAACACAAAAACAAATGTTGGGACTAGTTAGAGTGGAGTCCTTGGCTACAGACTAACCCTCCACAAACTGAAATATTTGTATATAAATGCCTTAATTATCTCTGAAAGATAAACTCAAATACAAAATGTATCACACCAAAATATTTCTCCTATAGTGTATTTTTTAGTACAAATCGACCTTAACAAAATAGATTAATTCTGAAATAGAATTTACTTTACAGAGACCAATATTAGTCACTACCTGATAATTGAGAACATCCATGAAACAGCAGGAGAAAAGTACAGCTTAGTAATACACAACCACTTTCAGAGTCTGAGTAATCAAACTGTATATTCACGGTTTTTGCCCGCCTTTGTGAAGGTGAATTCTGCTGTACTTTGACTCTTTGTTTTATTAAAAGATATTATCATATCTTTGTGCTTTAAAGATAATAAAAATGTATGTATGTAATGGTGTGTTTATGCTTGGGGTAATTATAAAAGCCCATTACATAAAAATAATTTTAATTGTGATAAAAATGTACTTACCATAAAATTTACCATACTAAATTTAGATGTACAGTTCAGTGACATTAAGTATCCACATTACTGTGCCATCATCATTACAATCCATCTTCCAAACCCTTATCAACTTGCAAAATTGAAATCCTATAGTCAATTAAACAACATTTCCCCACTCATCCCTCTCTCAGCCCTTGGAAATCACCATTGTACCTTCTGTTGCTATTAAATTGACTACTCTTGAGTATCTCACATATGTGGAATCATATAGTATTTTTCCTTTTATAACTGGCTTATTTTACTTAAAATAATGTGTTCAAGACTTATACATGATGCGGCATGTGTAAGAATTTCTTCCTTCTAAGGCTGAATAATATGCCATTTCATATATACACTTTATTATACTTATCCATTGATGAACAGTTGGCTTATTTCCAACTTTTGCTACTGTAAATGATGCTGCTATGAATGTGGGTATACAAATATCTCTGAGTCCCTGCTTTGAATTCTTTTGGATATATACACAGAAATCGAATTGCCACATCATATGGTAATTCTATTTTTAATTTTTTGAGGAACTATGTTACTATATTTCACAAGTGGTTCCACCATTTTATGTTCTCATCTGCAGTGTACAAGGGTTTCAGCTTCTCCATGCCTTCACTAATACTTAACTTTTTGTTTTCTGATGAAAGCCATCTTAAATGGTGTGAGATGAAAAGCCTATTACTTTTGAGCAAAGACCCCATTAAAGTTCTTTACAGGATTTTCCTTTTCCCTTATTTATTTATTTATTTATTTATTTTGAGATGTAGTCTCACTCTTGTTGCCCAAGCTGAAGTACAGTGGCATCATCTTAGCTCACTGCAACCTCCACCTCTCGAGTTCAAGTGATTCTCCTACCTCAGCCTCCTAAGAAGCTGGGACTACAGGCACATGCCACCACACCCAGCTAATTCTTGTATTTTTAGTAGAGACAAGGTTTCACCATGTTGGCCAGGATGGTCTCGATCTCTTGACCTTGTGATCCACCTGCCTCAGCCTTCCAACGTGCTGGGATTACAGGTGTGAGCCACCGCACTCTGCCTACAGGATTTTCTTAGAGTAATTTAAGTTACTTTTTTGATCAGTATTGATCAACTAGTATGTTATTTGTAACTTGTGATAACAGAATATACCTAATGCCACAAAATATTCATCAGAGGTCCCCAACGGTTTTGGCACCAGGGACAGGTTTCCTGAAAGACAATTTTTCCATGGATGGACCTGGGGGTGGAGGACAGCGAGTATGGGGTTGGTTTGGGGATGAAACTGTTCCACTTCAGATCATCAGGCATGAGTTCAATTCTCATAAGGAGCCCACAACCTAGAACGCTCGCATGTGCAGTTCACAAGAGGGTTCCAACTGATATGAAAATCTAATGCCACTGCTGATCTGACAGGAGGCCAAGCTCAGGTGGTTATGCTCAGTTGCCAGCCACTCACCATCTTCTGTGTAGACTGGTTCCTAACAGGCCATGAACTGGTACTGGTCCGCAGCCTCGGGTTTGGAGATCCCTGACTTACTTAAGTATTGAAAGCAATACAGTTGTCTTTCAGATTTGAAAGTCTTTAGCTACTAATCCTTTTTCTCATTAAAAATTGCATATCACAACTTTTGATAACATGTAGTTTCTTAGGAATGTAACTATAGAGTTATGGATGAGTTTTTCATTATATTTTTTCTGCTTATATTTACAGTGTATGAGTGGATGGCTTATTTCTCATTTTGCTTCTGCCATTGACTTGTAATACCTTCCTTTAGTAGCTATTTTCATATAACCAAAGAGGAAAGCATTTTCACTGTCATGGATAGTTTCTGTAAAATGCTGCTAAAATATTCAGAAGAGCTTGGCAACATCATTGTGATGACTTGCCATCTTTAATTATGTGCTTATCATTTTCCCACCACTTCTGTTGTTGACGTGAGATATCTTACATATTTCTGAGTACTTGGTACCTGTTTATGACATTTAACAATTTGTCTGACAAAACACATAGTAACTGTGGAGACATTAGCTGAGAGAAGGTGAGATTCCTCAGAATGTAGTTTACCTCCTGGAATTCCACACTGCCCAGTTCTGGACAGAGTATGCTTTCATTCTTTCACTGGTAGTAACTAAGCAGCCCAGAGAAAACTTGATATCCTTCTGTTTAGTAAAGTCCTGGCAGCTTCATCACATGGTTTTAACCTCAATCTATAAAAAGTTCTGTACAAAAGCATCCTTTCTAATGCTAAAAGAACTTTGATAAAAGTAAAACTAAAAATGAAACAGAAAAAAAGACAGTATTTTTGCACTGATTATGAACAAGCGACCTTAACTACACAATACATTGGACAGAGAAGAAAGAAACCTTTACCATCCTCTGTAGGCAAATTCTTGAAGTGAGTTGCAATGCATGAACAATTATGTATATGTCACTTTGTCAGAATTGGAAACGGTTACTTCCCATATGTGAGAGTTCTGGCAATTACTGGGTTGCATAAAAGCTAATTATCTGTAAGTGTTGATCATTTCAATCTTACCTTTTGAAAAGAAATTTGAATCTTTGTTACTACTGCTAAACTTGCAAATCATTCATTAATTTTAGCCCTAAATCTAATGTTAAAGCTAACTATTTTAATGGTTCCTCATAAAAGAATTAATTCTTCTTTACTCAAAAGTATAGGGTCTACAGATTGTCTTGAATAGGCAAAGAAAATAATGTATTAATGGTCAGTGTTACACAGAGTTTCACTGATCTGTTACAATTGACCCTAATTTATTTATTTATTTATTTATTTATTTAAACTGGTAACAATCACATACAGATCTGCAAAACATACTTTATCAATAAGACTGTGTTCCTCAAAATTTAAAGTAATAGATAAATCATAACTATTCATGGTGATGATTATCATACCAGAGTGAGTGATGATGAATCTGTGGTTAGTTTGTGACATTCACAAACTTTTCTCTGGAATTTAATTCTCATTAAGTTAAACTTGTAATTTTACCATTCTATAGTATCAATATTTTCCATTTATATTCCTTTATTTTTATTAATATTTCAATTACAACTCATTTTCCTAATAAAACATAAAGCTTTACCTTTATATGCTTCTCATCATTCTCTACTTCCATTATGACTATTCTTTTTAATACTGAATACAAACATCTTTATTATTCTCACTCCAATTATTACAAACTAGTGAACCACTTGCTCAATAAAATAGTTTTTCATTGATTATTCTCTACATTCATTGGTTCTTGCTTTAAAATTTTCTTTGCAGATGACTTTATACAATACATTTCTTATTCTGTCAAGGATGACTGAAATTATTCTCTAGTTTCAAATTTAAGGGGGCTGATAACACTTTTTTTCCAGAATCTCTTTCACTACACTTCCATGTCAGAAAATTTACTCATTATTTTATACTTTTATGTATACTCAATTATGTTAGGATGACTGATGGTATTTTATTTCTCTTATTTTATGCATGTATAGGAATTTTGTTTCTTCTTTTTACTAATTAATATGGCCTATCTCTGCCTGTCTCTATGCCTGCAATAAATATACATAAAACATGAGGATTGTTGATATAAAATAGCATCTTCTTAATTATATTCTTAGTATGTAGCAATAGGACTATAATAAATATTTTATTAAGCTAGTATATATTGTCACAGGCTCTTAAGTTATGTTTAGATCTCAGAGTTGACAGACATCACCCAATATTAGAGAAATAGGAAAGTCGATTAATAGTTATTATTACTTTGCTTCTCAAAAAGAATCCTTATCTTTGTATGGGTACAATTAAGAATTATTTAATCTTTTTACTCAAAATGATAATTTTCAGTGATAAGAAGTTAATTTAGAGAGTTTCTACTTTATTATTATTAATAACCAGTTATATGTTCAAGGCTTAGCCATTCAACAGCAATTCTAGGTAGGCTTTCTGTGTAAACTCTTTGCAGCTGTGGAAAGGGGAAAAAGAAACTTTCATAGACAGTTTTCTTAAAACCTGTAGAATGACTTGCAAGGTCACGGATGGAGCTGGAAGCCATTATCTTCAGCAAACTAACTCAGGAACAGAAAACCAAACACCGCATGTTCTCACTTATAAGTAGGAGCTGAACAATGAGAACGCATGGACTCAGGGAAGGAAACAACACCCACTGGGGACTGTTGGAGTGGGAGGAGCAGGTGGCGAGGGGAGGGAGAACATCAGGATAAATAGCTAATGCATGCAGGGCTTACTTAATACCTAGGCGATGGGTTGATAGGTGCAGCAAACCACCACGGCACACGTTTACCTATGCAGCAAACCTGTGCGTCCTCCCTCCCTCATGTATCCCAGAATGTAAAATAAAGTAAAATTTAAATTAATTAGCAAAAAAAATCCCATAAAAGTAGGGAGCAATCTGGAATCTTTAGCTGGACTTTTGCCCTCCTTCCCCTTGCAGCATTCCATTGTCATGATTCTTGCATACTTCAGTTTCTAAGGGACACATTCAATCTCTGATCATCTTACATCCACCTTTCAATCTGAGCACTCTTGTCATAGAAAAAGAGTATCTTCAGCATTCCTGAATCTTTGCTTGAATTTTATGTTCCTTGATGTTGAACTTTGCTGGTTCTTGCTAAGTATCTGGGGACCTGATCCTCACTCACTGACTCCTGGCTCTTCCTCAATTTGATTTTCTGATTTGGGATTTTCATGCCTATATATTAGCCATGGTTTTCAGTTTTCCTGAACACAAGATTTATCTCCATCTGGACTGAAAATTTGCTTGGTCCGTATAAGACAATTTTTTAAAAACTTAATGAGAAAGATGACCAATTAAATACATTGTCTACACTCTTCTATGTGTAAAAAATAAAATAAAAAAGTAATTTTCATTGTTTACAGATGACATACTATATTCCTAGAAAATCTAACTCTATGAACAAAACATACAATAAAACAAAGAGAGTTTCATAAGTTGGCCTGAATACAATATTAACTTATGAAAGCAAAACTCTTTTATATAACACACTTCCTACACACTCCCAACAAGTAGGAACTGTAACAAAAAAGATTCCATTCACAAACAATAAACTATAAAAACAAAAACATAAAATATACAAGAATATATACCTTATAAAATATATTTTGTTATATACCTGGTAAGATATAAATCTTATATCTTTCTTATATGTCTTTCTTATATTTCTTGTAAGATATAAAGCTTATGTATTACATAAATCTAGAAATCTTATGTATCTTAAAAGACTTAATAAAATGAGTCTAAAAAGTTGTTTTACTCACTTATTTTCTTCCTTTACTTATATTTCTTGTAAGAGTCTTATAAGATATATAAGATTTATATGAATTTGCATAATATATATATAAAATGTTATAAGACATATAAGTAGGTAAAGTGAGAAAATATGTTAAATGAGTAAAGTTTACCAAAGATCGAAAAGAAACACTTGTTCAATTAATTCCCAAATGGGAAAATTTTTTAAAAAATGTTATGTATCCACAAATCAATCCGTACATTCAAGTCTCTCAACCAAATATCCCAAAGAGATTTTTGAATAAAATTTGAAAAGCTGATTTTAAAGCTTGTATTGAACAAAATGTGTGCAAAAATAGTCAAAGCAATTGTAAAAAGATAGATCAATAAAAAACTGAAGGCAGAACTTGCTCTCTCAGATATCAAAATTCACTATAAGTAATTAAAATACTATGATGTAAACACAGTAATATAGACCAATAAGCCATAATAAACTTTATGTGAGAATTTTGTGTGAAACACAGTGACATTCAAACTCAATTCATAAGAAGAAGGAACTGTGCCAAAAAAAAATGTCGATAGATTGTTGGCTCTGCATTTGTTAAAGAATAATGCTAAATTCAGACCTCATAAAATCCACAAAAATAAATGAGCAATAGTCAGACAAAAAACTATAAAAATATTAAAAGGAAGTTCAGGCAAATATTTTCATAAAGTAAGTTAGGACTTTATAAGCAAAACATAACACAGAGAGACCACAAAGGGAAAGAATAATAGTTCTAAGCACACAAAAATTCTTTAAACTTCAACATTTCAGATGAAACTGTCTCAGTTTGAATTACTTGGAAGGAAAGCCTGAGATAAGTTTCATGTACATGTAACTTACACTGGATTTCAGTACAAGTAATTAATTTGAAATTATGAGGAAGAAGGAGAAAGGAAATGAGGAAAATAAATATAAGGGTATTGAATTTTTTGAGGCTGATGTTGTAGACAATGGGATCTCGATTGCTTCCCTCAATTTCTCATTTAAAGAGGAAACAGGGCATTTAAACCCTGTTTCCTGCCCTACCTTGGTTGAGGGTCACCCTTGGAAGTCTAACTTCTCCACATTTCCGGGCTTCGCTTGCACAATGACTGAGTGAGTTCTTGGGTCTTCAGAAGAGGGCAGAGAAAAGTACAGCTTGCATTGAAGGTAATATTATGTCAAAATGGGTCTGAGCTTGCACAGCCACTCTTAGCATTCAGTGTCTGAAATTGGATGTGAGCCAATGTAACGTGACTCCACACAATGAAGCACTGACTACAGTCCACCTTTTGCACCACTCTTCTCCACTAGTGTCCTACATTAAGATCACTGTCACTAAATTTTCAAACTGGTGGACACAGTCTTTAAGAAAAAAAGGTTGATTCAGATGGTTTACTGGAATAAGATATAGTAACCAGAGTTACACTGAGTACAAAGTCATCATTTTCTCTTCCTTTACCATGAATCTAGAATTCTTAGGCTTATAACCTATGGTTCCTTCAGGCCCTGACAAAGGGAGTTGTCCACTGATAGTCTTAACTTCAGTTAAGGTCAAATCCTTATCATCTCCCTAATACAAGCTTAGGAAGCAGAAGCTCTAATTCACAAAGCCTACAGTTGTGTGAGCAAAAAGGACTAATTCCTAGAGAGTGCCACTGAAGTTACAATGGGAAGGATTAGTCTCACTTCATCCCTTTGTTCCTTGAATCTATGTATTCTGACTATTGAAGATACAGCCTAATACAGTAGAAGTTTGATCAAATTATATAATTCCTCCCGAAAAATAGCAGCAAGGCTTTGTAAGACATTATTTCCAAGCAGCTATAGCTGTGATTTAAATAAGGCTATTTCAAAGTTCTATCACAATGGCTCCTTGATGAGTAAATCCTATTGTCATGTCTAAGGATTTGTTTTGACGGATCCTACATCAGTAAATCTGACATTCTCTAAACTTTCAGGGAATGATGTAACCTGAGAGTAGTGCCCTACTGTAGGTAGAGCAGGCAAATTCAGATCTAAATTGGGTGTCAATTTTAGTAAGAATGAATGACTGCCCTCCACCATGCTAAAGAAGGTTCTTTATAATAATCTGACACTAAATAGATAGCTGATTTGCTCAACAATGTACGGTATCAGGAACTCAGGGTTGGACTATGCTGCTGATAGGGCAGGCATTCAGCTGTATCATCCTTGGAAAAAGAAGGCCCATATACCAGACCCATGAAGAATTTTCATCTATGATACTATGGCTATTCAATTAATAGTCCTTTAGAGCTAGCAATAGTTTGAGGACAGAGGCTGAATGACCTCTACCAGATGATTCATCCTGCCTACTGGTTGTCAATGCCTCCTCTGCAGTGATCCTTTTTAATTGGGCAGAGACACGAGACTTGAAAGTCTGTGATTATTCCCAAATGTCCATCCATATGGCTCTATTAAAGACCTTCTTACTCACAATATTCCAGTCTTACTCCTCCCAAGCCCTTGTTGAAAAATCCATAAACTTGTTTTATAAAACTACATGCAGTAAATATTTTAGGTTTTCTGTTCCATGCAATCTGTTTTGTAATGATTCAACTCTGTTTTTGTAACACAAACCATCCATGAAGATTACATAAATAAGCATGGCTGCATTATAGTAAATTGGTATTTATGAAGACTGAAATTTGAAGTTCATATGATTTATACACAATTTGAAATATTATTCTGTTAAAATAATTTTCCCTTATTTTAAAATGTAAAAATCATTTTAAATTCACAGGCCATGTAAAAATAGGTAACAGTCCACATATGGCTTGCAGGACATAGCTTGTCAACTCCTGTTTTTGACAAATGAGCCAAGCCATGCACAGTTGCACAGGAAATCGTATATAATCTTACTTCAGGCCATTTTTCCATTCATATGAAAGGGAAAACTAGGTATACTGTTCATAATCTTGCCTGATGAAATGATCTCCTCTTATCAGTATCTTTTAAGGGGGCTATAACATCAGTATTCCATATCCGGCTCACACTAGCATATTAAGCCAGTGTACATGTGAACCAAGCCCAAGTTATCCCCTATTCCATCAGCTTGCTGAAGGGAATGCTTCCTAAAGATTGAGGAGGCATCAGTAAAACAATGATATACCTGTTCTTTGAAACTGGGCCCAATCCCTGATATACAATTTCCATCTTGCACTGGGTCACTGACACATCTGCCAGGCATAATGACTTGTTAGATAAAGTGACAAACCTTTCTCCTAGTGGGCAGCTCTGACCCCATGGCTGCTTAATGTATCACGGTAAGGTACTCAATTGTCAAAAGGGTTAATAGCCTCCAGGAGCTGCTTTTCAAATGGTAAGTAGTTTTCTGCTGCCAAAGGTATCCAATGCCTCTTCGTGCAGGGTGAATGTGCAGCACTTCTCCTACTGGGGCTTTCTACATGTAGCACCATTGGATTTGCCAGGTCCTTGAGTGGCAGGACAGTTTATACAACAGCTTAGATCTGATGAAGAATCCCTTTTGTCATTGGACCTCACTCAAAATTAGCAGTCTTTCAAATAATCAAACAGCCATTAGATGGAAGTATGGTATGCACTGCTCCAAAATCCAAACAATCCAAGTGCTCTAAGCCAAGTACTGTGCATTTTTCTAAGAGTTGATGGTTGCAAGGTGCAATGATTCGTTTTTTACCTTGGGAGGATGTTCCAGTAAGACCCCAAGTTATTCCCTCAAGTTTCACCAATTTGGCAAGTCTCTGAATCTTTATATGATTCACTACCCATCCTCTCTTGCACATGTGTTTCAGAAAGGCATTCAGGGTACTGACCAGTTCCTTTCCATTAGGTCTGATTAGGATGATGTAAAAATATAGTGGCCATTATAATTATGTAGACTGTCAAAATTATCAAAGACCCTGAAGACTATATTGTGGCAGATGCCACAGATATAATAGAGCTTTGAGGAAATAAGTGAAAGTGAACTGTTTTCCTTCACATAAAATCAACTGTTTTTGATCTTGTTCACCGATACAGATGGAAAGGAACACATTTACCAGATCAATAATCACATATCAAGTACCAGCGGCTGTATTTCTTGATTCAATAAAAATACCACATCTGGTGTAGCAGCAGCAATTGCTAATACAATTTGGTTAAGATTACAGTAGTTTACCCACATATGTTATGATTAATCTGTTTTTTTTTTCTTTATAAACCGTATAGGTGATTTGAACAGGAATGTATTAAAATCACTACTCTTGAATCTTTTAAGTTTGAAACAAAAAACAACACCTTGAATTCCATCTGGGGACTGTGGACAGGAGGGCATGTAGACTCATTTGGATTTACTATCAGTAAGTCTAATTATTTCTTCTAAGGAAGGAGTGAAAGACATGATAGGCAGATCTCTTAGTACCCTTGAAAGCTGAAGCTCTGTATCCCATATCCATCAAAAGACCAAGTACACCTACTTTTCCTGGATATATTTAAGCTTGTTAATTGGTACAGGTCTCATTGGAAAAAAACTAAGAAATATTTATGTGTACTCTTGTAATGTTGTTATAAAAATCCTCCTCAAGGGAACTTGATCTTTCCTTCAATTGATTGCTTCTGAGTGGTTCTGTTTTTGAAACAGAATGAGGGACTGAATTTTTCATTGTGCACTAACAGATTTCTTCCTTCCAGCTGTCGATTTTATTTTATTATAATATTTTTCGTTATACAAGTCAAGAAATATTATCATTCTCACCCTATAAACACCTTGGTCTAAGTCATTGCCAGAGATCCCTGTAGGTGAAGGCAACCTGATTGTCACTCTAACCCTGATGCCCATTATAGTAATTGCATCTCATTCACCTCTAATACCTACGAATCTCCTCCTGGCCTCTGATCTTCCATGAACCTATCATTGTTAACCTGTTTCCATTTCAACCCACTCTACTGTCAACACTGGACTTCAGAGCACAGCAACCACTGAGCTTCTCACCAATGTTAGTGTGTCCCTCACAGGTCCATTATTTATTGCTTTTTAAGGAAGTGTCCTCTGGACTTTCACAGTAAAGCGGCTTTATGTTCTCATATAATAAATCCATCTAAAATTCTCTCCTCTGACCCCATTCTTAATACACTCACAAGACAATTACTACATCTCTAACTCATTCACTGAATGCTGTCATCAAGCCCAAGGATTCAAGCAGCCATATTGGAAGCATATAAGATGGGTTTCAATTTTCCTGGCAAAGGAAAGTGTTCCTATGCCAATAAACTCTCCCTTCTGCAGTCTTACATTCTAAACCCAACCCCACTTAGTTCAACACTGTCAAGATCCACTCTGTACATGCTCTGCTGTTTCCTGCCGATGAATTTTAGTCAAATCCTGCAATTGTCAACAAAATAACTATTTCAGCCAAGAGTTGGGAACATCCAGGATAATTTTCCACTCAGGCTAGGCTCTACCATGACTTTAATTATTGGCTGAACACAGCAAGAGAACACAAAGATGGAATCTTGAGACTATTAAGCATTAACTATGGGACTTCTGCCTTAGATGATGTCTTTGTATGTTATGGTAAGGGCATCTTGCCCTTCTCTGCAACTGGGGAGAAGCAGAATGAAAGATTGGATGTGGAATTTGGTAATATTTGGGAGTTAAAAGTTTTCAAGTACGTTCATCCAACATCAGAATCTGAATACTCTCCTGTTTTCTGACTTTAATGTAATTGACCTGCTGAGGCTGACATACAGTCTCTTTGCAGTGTTGCCACCTTAGAATTAAACTCCATCTAGGCTTCCCTTTGGCTACAGAAGATCAGGGTCTGCTTACAGAGAGGAGTCTACCATTCTCTTTTATCCCCCCAGAATTCTAAAGCAGTTAACAAAAGTCAGACAATCCACAGTCTCATAACTGTCATTGTTTCTATCTCATTCAATTGCTAGTGGTAATGCATAACCGAATTCTTCAACATTAACTTATAACTCGTCCTAATAAGACACAAGTGAGAGTTTACAAAATTGCATCCATCACCAATCCACTTATCAAAAGACCACTCCACCAACACCACCCTATAGTATTAACCCACTTATCAAATGCAGTGTGGTAATTATTGCTATCTGACAAGTGAATAAATGACCCCACTCCAGTATTCCATCTTCACAGTTTGTTTACCAGGGTCAACTCTAGTATCAACTGTCTTAATTTTGACTGACTTAAAAGCAGAGCCTGAGAGTTGGGGACAGGTAATTTATATAAGAGATGAACCTAAGAAGCAGGAGTAAGTTATTTGGGAAGGTAAGAAAGAGAAAAAGCAAAAGTAAATACAAGAATTACAAGTAAAAGTTAGGTACAGAGGCCACAGTTGTAAGCAATGGGAGATCTCAATTACCTGGAAATCTTTGAGAAGCCTACATATTGCCTCTTGGAATTGCCTACAAAAAGTAAGGGATTCTGGAGTCTTTATCCTCTGTCTCCTATCACCCATCGGTTGAGGGATTCCCTTGGAGACATTATCACTCTTTCAGTTTCTGAGCTGTAATTATATACTGGCTGAAGAAGCCCCATGTCTTAAGACAAGGTCCCGAGACATCTTGATGTGGGACACTATCCACCATGACTACAACTGAAGTCAGAGCTGAACCAAGAGGTGTTAAGTAAAGACACTGAAAGTCTTTACTGTAGCTATTATTTTAAAAATACAAAACTGGATAGTAGTGATAAAATGTTTTGATGCATTTAATACCCCAAAAATTATGATTGGAATATACAGACCCCCAAACCAAAAGGGATTGATTATAAAGGATATAAAGCTACCTAAGATAAAATGGAAGATACACATATGTAGAGATACTCTGATTAGGGAAAACAAATAGAAGAGCAATTTTTCATCATTTTCATCCATCAGATACAGAAAAAATTAGATAAGCCTTTTCAAATGTTGGTTTGAAAGTTTGTCATAAGCCAAATGTTCTCATAAGTGTTCAATATAAACTGTCTTATTCAACTTTTATTCTGTCTTGTGAAGACAGAATTATTATGTCTCATCTACTTCTAATAATCTAACATCCAAAACTAGAGAGACGGTTTTTAAAATAGTGGTATATTAATACTATTGAATACAATGCAGTCATACTATATGTGTTGATCTAAAAAAAATCTATAAGATATATCACTAAGTAAAAAATTCAAATTGAAAAATATGTTATTTTCTCATTTTTGTGAAAATAGGATGAAAAGGAGGAGAAATGCATTTATATGTATAGGTAGATACAGACCAATGCATAGAAAGGAGACTAAAAGCATTTTGCACAGGTTACCTCTGGGAAAAACAGTTGAAGTTGGGGAAAGAATAGAAAAAGGTAACTTTCATATTCTCCTGTGTACATTTTTATATTGTCTGCATCTTTTGGAAATAAATTTGTGCTTGTTATTATTTTTATAACCAAAATGTTAAAAACATCAGTGACATCTAGGTTCTGATAATGAATCTGTTGAGAATGAGCCCAGGGAGAAAGATCATAAAAGTGTAAAATGAAAGCCATTCTTTGCCTACTTGCTCTGCCTTAATTTTTCTTCCCCTTAAAAGAGAAACTCAGAAGATATTTTTTCCAGAAAGCCTATTCCTGCAAACATAATTATCAAACCGAGTTTTATTGCTTTTGTTTGAGAATTTTTGGCATACTGATGCATATACATAACTACATGCATACATGTACACATACTAGGTTCAACTACATGAAATAGCCATTTTTGAAGATTAGATAGTTGATAGTGACAATTTCATCTGTTTAAACTCTCTAAAATATCATACTACCACCAGAATTAACTAGAATGGTGTCACTTTCTAGCTCTTTATTTCTCAAGTAAAAGTTCAGATAACTGTATCCTATCCTTGTCCCTAAACAGATGCTAACATAATTTTACAGCTATAACTCTATAACTCCTATACCATGATATTAAGAATGTCTTAATTTTAAAAAGATAAAAGTAGAAAGTTTATGAAATTGCATGCAAAATTCAAGTTTCAATGTTCATTTTTTTTTCTCAGTTTCTCAAAATCTTACAGTGAACTCATCTTCCATTCCAGCTTAGCTATTCCTGTGTTTATGCCTCAGGCATTAAGTCTCATCTTTCTAATTCATTCCCTTCAATATCCCAACTCCTACAATCTTTCTATCCAGCTGGGATTTCCAATCCATTGACTTTAAATCTTACCCATCAAACATGCCTCCTTCTCTCCCTGCTCGACTTAAATTCCATGGACATCCACTATAATTATTTTCTGGCATTTTCACATTTTCTTGATCATTTCTTGCTCATACTCCTTTGGCTAATCCAGCTTAAGTCCAATTTTTATCCTACTTTACGTCTATACCCAGCTGAAAGTGAAAGTGAAAATGACTGGAGAAAAACAGGCAGCATGCTCACTGGCTCCACTTCTTATTTCTGAGCACAACCTCTAGGTGGGCCCTAATGCTGCTGGCCATTCATACTGTGTTTCCATGGTCCATCCACTCTCCCCTATAATAACCTAATATTTCAGCCCGACCTTGTTTCCTCAAACCTCAAATACCTCTGCGCCCACCCACACTCTCTGCTAATGACCTTGCTTCCCAATTCTCTGAGTAAAATTGAAGTAATCAGTGAGGATTACTTCACTATTGCACCCCTACACTTACCCGCCTACCAGTATCTGTGCTCCTTTAACCCACCTTTCTGCTTGTTCCTACCAGTGCCCTCTCTGTTCTCTTTTCTGCAGCCAACCCTCTCCACAGGCATGCTTACTCACATCCCTTCCATGGACATAGTCCCAGCCCTTCTTCTTTCTATCTCTTACATCATTAATTTTCCTTTCTCCTGTATCATTGCTACCAACATAAAAACTTCTTGTCATATTTCCCATATTAGAACAAAACAAAGCAAAATTTTATCTTGACTTCACTTTCTGTGGGGTCTGCTGACTCATTTCTCACCTCCCATTTAAAGCAAAACTCCATGAAAATCAGTCTGTATTCCCTCTCTCCAACTTTCCTCTCCTCCAACTTTCCCTATTCCCATCAGGTTTTATCCCCTATTCCTTACCAAAACACTCTTGCTAAGGCGCCCAATGACCTATGCACACTAAATATGTCCGCCAAATTTCTTCGTTCCTATATCAGCATTTGACATGGTTTATCATGTTATCCTTCCTAACACTATCCTTCGCGTGATTTTCCAGACACCACAGCCTCTTGGTTTATCTCTTGCCTCACTTTTTCTCATCTCTTCTCTTTATATGATCATTGAGATGATGATCTCATCCAACTCATGATTTTAAATATCGTCTACAAGCAGATGATATCCAGATTTAAATCTTTGGCTCAAGCCTCTTTCTTGAATTCTAGATTCATATATCTAATTTCCCATGCAACATCTC
The DNA here is from genome assembly GCA_963574635.1 of Cheracebus regulus. Lineage (NCBI taxonomy): Eukaryota > Metazoa > Chordata > Mammalia > Primates > Pitheciidae > Cheracebus > Cheracebus regulus. The sequence goes on along the minus strand of CAUYQU010014089.1, from coordinate 31,669 downwards.
CACTTAGATTCCTAACAGTAACTCATACTTAACATACCCAGGACTGAATGTTGGATACTTCTTCAAAGTTTGCTTTGGAGGATTCTGTACCCCTCCCCGCCTTAGTCTTCTCCATCAGACCTGATTCGACTTCTAGTTGCTTAGTTAGGCAAAATACCTTAGAATCATACTGACTCCTCTATTTATTTTACACAACTATTAAGATTATCATTTGTTCATCATTATTTTTTATATGGAGGAAACAAATTTTCAATCAAAACAAAAGTTAAACACCATGTTCCCAATATATAGGCAAGTCATTTAATTTAAAGGGACTACTTTGTGTTATGTCATAAAGCAACAAAATGAGCACTCTTTTTATGTTGTTGGCTTCAGAGAAAATTAAATTAACACAATCATTGTAGAAATTGATTTGCCAATATGTAAAAACATCTTCCAAATCAATATTCTGTACTTCCAAACCAACACATTTTTTTATAAGGCAGTGAGCAACAATGTATACAAACTTCAGGAGCAAATATGTTCTTTTCAATGTTACCTATCCATTTTAGAAAATTTTTAAAATACAGAAGAGTATAAAGAAGAAAGAAAAAGTAAAAAATGCTGCCAACGGTTTTGCTTTATTAATAAATTAAATTATTTTGCCTATTATATGTACCTGAATTTTCTCATGTCATTAAATATTAATATCTTATTTCAATAATTGTACTGTATATCATATGAAATGGGATTGGGTCACATAAGAAAAAGTAATCATATAAAACAATGATTCAGACTCAATAGAAGTTTATTTCTCCCTTACACAAAGGAATTCTTGAGGCTGATAGTTTAAGGTTAGTAGAGCTTTTCCATACAGTCAGTAGAAAACTAACCCCTTCAAGCTCACTTCTCTGCCATTTCCGGGATGTGGTCTTCAGCCATATCAGCAATATTTGCCCCTAGAACTTTAGCCACCACATCTTATGCCAGACAATTAATTGCTTAAAGAGCAGAAGAGACACATGACCTCTCCTTTTTTAAGAAAACTTTCCAGAGGACTATGTAACAGTTTGCTTTGCATTCCTAGAACTTAATTGGACCAAGCCTTAAGGGACTGAGGAAAAAGTGATCATTTTTTAGCTTAGTGTTTGTGTCCACTTAGAATCTGGGATTCTGTTATAAAGGGAATGGGAGAAATAGGTATAGAAAAGGAAGTAACAGTCTATGCCTCAAAGATTTTATTTGTAAAGAAAAGAAGTAATTTAATAAAAGCCCGTTTTTAATATTTTGTGTTCTATTTCTGAATTTATAAAATACTTATACAATAAATTTAATTTTATAATTAAGTTTTTACAACTAAATCATACAGTAATTCTAATTATACTGAAAAACCTCAAAATTTAATATAGATACTAAGTTGGCAGGGTTGTATTCACTTTTTTAATTTTAGGAAAAATGTATGTCAAATTATACATCCAAACACAAATTCTATATCTAGCACCACTATATGACAATAAACAGTTTAGTTATTTGAAGAATTGTAAATGTATCAACATAAAAGTGATCTATTTCCATAAATATATGTATACACACACACATATATATGCAAATAATCTGTTTTTAAAAATTATGTAAAGAAATCCCAAACTTTTCCCTCATCTAGGCAGACTAATTGCCATTCCTTCAAGGGACTATTAAAATCTTGTTCAATTTTTACATCCACTTCTCATTCAGATGCATGTACACAGTATATTGATAAAAACCAATACATATACTAGTAAAAAATATTTCCAAAAATTCAATGTATTAATGTATTTTACAAACTGAAAATGGGGAAAACAATATACCAAATAAAAATAAACACCTAGCTTCTCCAAGTGTTTGAAAAGAAAAAAATGACAAGCACAAACATTCTCACAGCCCTTACGTGTTAAAAGGCATACTTATATTAGAAAAAAAATTTAAAAAACTACTAACTTCTTTTACCCTGGTTGATAACATTTAAAAAATATGAGAATGATTGCAGTTTTGGTTTAGTAGCTGAAATATTAATTTAAACCTTATAGAAATATCCCATCCTTCAAATTTTGTGCAAATGCTTAAATTTGATGTGTCCTTTCCCATTTTAATATCTAGTGAGGCAGCCTGTTATGGATATAAGCAATCTATTCTCATGATGCATTGCCTCTTTGGAGTAGGGTTTAATGCTTAAGGATATATAACATGAGTCACTAACTTTGATTTTGACCTAGTTTGAAGACCTATTTAGTTCTCATTAAGCTCTTCTCATAGGTAAAATAGTGAATTATATTACTAACTCTTAAATCACTTATCTAAAGAGCTATCATTTTGTGTGTATATATGTATATTTAGAGATTGGAAATTCTGATGGTAACAAACACAAAGTAAAAACATCACTGTATCTTTTTAGTGCTGGCCACTTGGGAAAGTTCTCATTACAGAGTGGCAGCCACAGGCCATTTTCCCTGTTAAACTCAGATGAAAACTAAGCTACTTTGATCCAATCCTTTTGAAAAGATAAGACTGGTATTATGGTTAAAACTTCAGCTGACAGATTTCAAATAGGACCACAGTTTGAATCTATAGGGTTTAAGAGAAAGAACAAAGAGCTTCTGAATCTGCTTATAACAGAGCAGCTCATTTTAATGGAATAAACTGCATGGAACCTACACTTTTCTTATCAAATGGGGTATCCTTTACTTCTACAGGACAATCTTAATTGCTCAAGCCACTTGGTTAGAATATTATTCAGGCTAATTACCTGTCAGCTATCACTGAAAACATTAATGGCACTTTTAAAACCACCTATTCCTCAAAACTTCTTTTGTGGACTATCTTGCAAAACGACACCCAGTTGCTGGCCCACAATAAAATGCTGTAGTAATAGTTGAGGGGTAGGGGCAGCACAACCAAACCACAATACATTGGGAATACTCAATTTTATGCAAAAGTATGTGGCTTGGTTTGTTAGTGCTGTCTCAGGATGCTTTATTCTCTCTGCAGCCCCCTCCACACTCACTCATTGCCGGAAGAGGTGCCAGCCCTTCAAGAAAGTGCCTACTCATTGTTTGCAGCAAGGATTTCTGCTCCCTTGCTGATCTCTAACTCCAGAAACAGATTTACCATGAAGCTCAGGACCTTAAGCTTTGGGACTCCTCATGTGTGTAGTTCCTTTCCAAGTATCTGTACCCAGTTATTAGTCATAACTACAAATGCATTTTTTTCCCACTATTCCTTTCTCTTTCCCTGCCCCATATAATCATCAGGCCACATATAAAACCTAAGTTCACCTAGGAGATTCATATGTATGAATGAAGATTCAAAGGTATGAATTCATATCTATGAAAAACTGAAGGTTTAGCTTTAAATTAAATCTAGATCAGAAAAAGCCATGAGAAGTACGTATAATCTATATTTACACATCATTTGGTCTCCACTCAAATGATGCTGTTGGAAGAGGTCTTCCCAACTACATTATTTAAAGAATTAACATAGACCACTCCTGTCACCCCGGCTTCTTGTTTTGTATTTATGGAACTTGTAAATAGCTCCTTGTTTTGCATTTTAATACTTGTAACTAGCTAGCATTACACAATACATTTATTTATTTTCTTCCTCCCTACTGTAATGTCATCTCCAAATGGACTCCAGAGAGACTTCAAAAGGGAGTCTGTATGTTTTTTATCACTGAATTTCAGCATCTAAAATAGTGGTCATCACACAGGCTAAGGTGAGCATAGAACTTACTGTCCAGACAATAAGACTTGAAAATAAAAGACAGCATTATAACAATTACACCAGAATATCAACTGTAAACTCTGCCAGTTCTATGAAACTGGAACCAAAGTCAGCCTACCCAAAACCCACATTGAATTTATTGCCACTTAGCAACAGGAAGTGAAAAATCATTTGAAACTAGAGTAGCTCTCTTTTTAGGTAATACCCAGGGATCTGGCTTAAATCTACTCCTTGTTGTAAGGGTTGGAGGAACTCTTTCACTTGGAAAACTCTTTAGTTCATCCTTTGCTTTCTGTAACTCAATGTCCTCAGTGGGGACTTATTTATTCCCTCTCTCCCAACCCACCCAGAATATATTTGGCAATGTTTGAAGACGTTTGTGGTTGTCACAGCTGGGAGGGTGCCACTGGCTTCTAATCAGTAGAAGCCAGGAATGCTGCTAAATATCCTACAGTGCAAAAGTCAACCCTCATCGCCAACAAAGAATAATCTAGCACTAAATGTCAGTAGTGCTAAGGATAAGAAACCATGTAGTAACCAAAGAAAAAACGATCCAAGATAATAAGCATTCTCGTTCAGTTCCAATTTAATAATTCTCCCCATTAAATATTCTAATTTTTAATATTGTTGCAACATTAAGTATTCATGAAGCCTATTTTTTTTTTTACCTTGGCCCAAGTCAGAGCTACTCCTCCTTAGACATGGATTGTTAAGGGAATAGAAAGGGACATGAAAGAAGAGTGATTTGCAAAGGTAAGGAAAAGGTTGGAAATATTCCAAATTAAACTAATATCCTTAAGGAACCTAGAGTATATTGAATAGAGTGTGACTATCACATAACATCCTGTTATTTATAGATAATAGAAATGTAGCAACCTTACCAAATCAGAATTATGTATAAGCTTTAGAATGTTTATTAGAGTTCAGAATTTTTTACCATACATAGTCTTATTTGGTCCTTGAAAACATACTCTGGTATTATGATCCATAATAATAAAGAACTTAGCAACAAAAAAAGCGTGATTTGCTTGATTACTTATCTAGAAAGAGACAGATCAGTAGAATGACCTAAAAAAGAAAGGGAAGTGTTGTAGGGGCTGATAAAAAACTTAACTTCTATTTAGTATCCAGTACGTGCAACATCGTTCATGTTTTTTCACTGAATCCTCACAACCATCCTATGAGGTATCATTATTTCCATTTTACTAATTAAGGAATATGCTTATCGCAGCCAAGGCTTAAAACCTAGGTCTCCTCAGACCTTATCCAAACCTCCTTCCAGAAAACTATGTTGCTTCTCTATTTATGTGAACTCCTTTTGCTTATTTTTATTCATTTATTCATTCATTTAATTCAGCACATATTAATATTTAACATACCCACAAAATGTGAGACACAATCCTAGGCCCAGGGAGAACAGCCTTGAACAAAACAAAGTGTCTGTCTAAAGGGAATTTAATTCCACTTAAAAATAAAACAAAACAAAAAAATTGCTTAGATATTCATTTCCTTCTCCCTGAGAACTGAGCCATTACCCAGCCATTCACCCTGAGAGCACCAGCTGGCACATGGTGTCGAGGGCTGTTGGGAAATTACTGTGTAACTCTTTACAAATTATTTTTGCTATGTTATGTTGTTTTGAAAATGTGATGATGTTAAAACAGCGAGGTAAATTCTTTTAGAATTTCTTAGACTGACTTAGAAAACTAAGTTACTGACAGTACCACTGCTTCTTTATGCAAAGTAAACTTTAAAGAAGCCGTAAGCTGGAAGAATAAAAGAAGCTCATCAGTTTAAATAAATATGAATAATCAGGGTAATCTAGAGAAAAATTATAGGAATGCACATAAAAAAAAGAACTCTAAACTGTCAGTTACAGGAAGAAACCATGTAATTTTATTTTATAATTAACTGTCCTTGGCAATATGGTATCTGAAGAACAGTACACATTATGAAAAAACTTTCATTTTTTTTTTTTGCCTTGTCTGACTCAAGACGAAGAAAATATAACAGGTCTGCTGAAATTGGACTATAAGTCTAAGTTCTACTTATAATTCTGACTGAAATCATTTATTTGTCTACTATCTAAAGAAAAAAATATAGAACATGTCTAGTAATGACAAGTGTTATGAGGTTAAGGAGGGTAAAACACCAAGTGATGGAAGATTCTATTTTTCATGAGGTGTTAAGGGAAGGACTCTCAGAAAAAGTAACATTTGAACAGGCTTCTTGGAAGGAGTGAGCCATGTTAACATCTGGAGAGAGTGTCTGAGGTTCCCCACCCCGCCACACACACCCCCTACCCCTGCTAAAAATAAAGGATACTACACAAAAGATCTGGAGTGGGAACTGTCCTAGAGTATTGGAGGATTAGAAAAGATATCAGGGTGTCTTGAGGACAGTTTGCCAAGAGAAAAAATTAGAATGAGATAAAACCAGAAAGAAAGGCTGTGAAAACGTTGCAGGACCTTGAAGGCCATGTTAAGGATGAATTGAGAAGGGAAGCCAGGACCAAGCAAACTTCTGTAAAATATTACTCTTGCTGCTGTGCAGAAGCAGGAAGCAGGCTCTGTGGGACAAGGATAGGATCAGGAGGACCAGTTAGATTACTTTACTAGGGTGAAGGTAATGACGAGTGGGCAGAGTTCTAGACATATTTTAAAATCAGAGCACGTAGGATTTGCATGGATGGGATGTGGGATGTGAGAGCAAGAGGGGAGTAAAGAATGACTTCAAGATGTCTGGATTGAGCAACTAGCAGAATAAATTCCATTTACTGAGATGAGAAGACTTCTGGAGGAACAGATTTTCAGAGGAAATTCAAAAACTCTGCTTTGAGGTGTTAGATTTGCAATGTCTAATTAACATCTAAATGCAGGTGTCGAGTTGAAAATTCAATAGGAAAGTCTCGGATTCAGGATTGAGATCAGGGCTAGACATATAAAATTGGAACTCCACTGGGAATAGATGCTTTGAAAAGCCCTACAGTTGTATAAGAACACAGGGAAGAGTTGAGGAATGAGCCCAAGGTCACCCCAGTACTTGACGTTTGGAAAGTTAGAGTTAATCCAGCAAAAGAATGAAGAGCAGTGAGTTGTGAGGAGAACTAAGAAAGAGGCCAAAGGAAATGTTTCCAGGGAAAAAAAAAGGAAATGTTGAACAACATCAATCCTCCTGAGAAAACTGTATGGACCATTGAATTTATAAGAAGTGGGTTATTAGAGACATTGCTAAGAGTACTTCCTGTTCGATGAGAGCCACAAAATCCCATTGAAATGGATTAATGGAACAAGCAGAAGTGGGAAAAACTATAGACAGCTGTTTGAGGTTTTCTGTCAAGGAGAACAATAGAAATGATATGGGTGTTGAGAGAGGAGTCAAAGGAAGTTTTTCAATTTTTTTTTTAAATGAGAGATACTACAGATAAAGATTGTGACTTTTTTTTTGATACAGGGTCTTGCTCTGTTGCCCAGGCTGGAGTGCAGTGGCACGATCTCAGCTCACTGCAACCTTTGCTTCCCAGGCTTAGAGATCCACCTGCCTCAGCCTCCCAAGTAGCTGAGACTACAGGCGTGCACCACCACTCCCAGCAAATTTTTTTTTTTTCTTTTTGTAGAGACAGGGTTTCCCTATGTTGCCCATGCTGGCCTTGACCTCCTCTGCTCAAGCAATCCACACACCTTGGTTTCCGAAAGTGCTGTCTGGGATTACAGATGACTCTTAAATTTAAATCCAACATTTTTCAAACTGATTTCAATGTTTTCTCCTCATAAAACAGACCATCAATGTGAGTAGGTTATCAGTTGTGGATAAGGTGGCCATGACTTTTGATATCTGCTTCTCTTTCAATATCCAGGAATTCATTTATTCATCCATTTTTCACTCAAATTCTTATTGGGTATTTACAATATGACAGGAATGGTATGAAGCACTGAAGATAAAAGGTTAAAAAGAAATACAGACAAGGTTTCTGTCCTCCTCAAGCCTGTAGTCTGATATGAAAAGTTGGCACTAACAAGAGAAAAGCCAGTTCTTTATTAATGAAAGGGGAACACAGTGGTTCATGTGGGTCTTTCCCTTACCCAGAAGTGAGAATGGAGCTGCCAGCCAAGGAAGATCTCCTTGCAAAGGCCTGAAGAATAAGTCTGACCTAGTCAGATAAAGGACAAAGCTCAACGAGATCTTTCCCTGCAGCTAAGGAAACAGCTTGTGGAAGGGTCTGAAGTTAGAGAGAGCTTGAAGCACTGGAGGAGCCAAAGGAAATCCAATGTGACAGGAATAAAAAGAGTGAGGGGCCAGAAAATGAGGTGGGACTGAGAAGAGTCAAGGTAAGAGTCCTGAAGAGCCTTATTATCCACAGTAAGCATTTGGAGTTTTAGGCAGGGAGAGATGCAAAGAGATTTCTGTTTTTATGTTGGACGTCTGACAAACTCTTTCCCACCTTGATGCCTGTGCAAATGTTTTTTTCTCTACTTGAAACAGTCTTTCCACACCTTTCACATAACTGATTTATTACCGTTCTGAAGATCTCAAGTGTAGAATCACTGACGGTATATAATAATTCCTCAGTTGATAGGTTCAACAAACAACCATAACACATGTATACCTAAGAAACAAACCTGCACATTCTGCACATGTGCCCCAGAACTTAAAGTATAATAAAAAATTTAGTTTAAAAAATAAGTCCTTGATAATTAAGTTTATGTGTAAGTGATTTATTGGCTATAGTCACTAAAGAAGAAGAAAAAATCAGATTTTGCTGAACTTTTCCAGTTTGAGAACTAGGAAAGATAGGATGTATTGGTGAATCAGCAAGTTTTAAGAGAAAAAAATTATGTGTTAATATTTAATATATTGAATTCGAAGATGCTAGGGGGTAAAAAGAGGTGGAACTAAGCTGGAGGCAAGACTTCAGAGTCTTCACATATAAATAAAAATAGCCTTGAGAAAGGATAAGCATTCACTGTGGAAAGTACAGAGAGTGAGAACAAACAAATATCTGTGAAGGAAGAGGAAGAAAAGACAATAAAATATCTGACAACTCTTATAATGATTAGGAAGAAAACTAGGAAGCTGTGGTGTTGTGGTAAGATGGTATTTCAAGTAGCAGAAAATGTTCAACAGTGGCCAATGCTATGAAACCATCAAAGTAAAGGAAGAACGTGCCCCCTGGATTGCGGGACACAAACGTCTTCAGTAACCATTGATGGCAGTAGTTTGTGTGGACAGAGGCAGATTTTTGCCAGCTGAGATGTGAGTGAATGGGAAGTGCCACTAATTCCTTGAAGGTGTCAATTATAAGAGTTTTGTGAAAGTTCACTCGCTGGTGGATTGGGAGATTACCTAGTCATTTTTTAAGATTAGTGGTAACGGTATATGTAAATTCTGATTGAGAGGAACATAAGAGAGAGAGAGGAAAGACAGAATTCTCAGTGCTGCAAGACCCTTCACAGGATGAAGAATATAGGAGCTAAAGAACAAGTAGATACAATAGTCTTGCATAGAAAGTTATTATCTGATGGATTCCTATTTGTCTGTGAAGTAAGTTGGTGTAAATATCTGCCAACCTCTTCACCTCTTACCTGAACTATTGCAAAAGTTTCCTAAGTCCTTGATAACCCCAGAATCGTCTCCATGGAAGTCAGTCTTCCCTACTGAAGAGTCTTCCCTCTTTCATCTCCATCTTCCTTTCTCTGCATTATGTTAGTCATCTCTGTCCCCAAAAATATATTGCCCTCCTCACATTGTATTATTAAGCATCCTTATTATTAATAAGCTACTATCACTCAAAACAGTATTCTCCTTGGTGCCTAGTCAAGTATCCAACACATAATAGTTGCTCAATAGAGGTTTCTTGAATATATTAACTTTGAGAATCTATCACAGAGAATGTGTTTTGATAAACTGTTTAACTTAATAAGTAAATGAGCCCACATTCTTATGTTTCCTTAAATCTTGTTCCAAATTATATTTATATTTGTCTTTATCATCTAGGAACTGCTTTTGAAAGTTATACAATTATACTTTAAATTTTTAAATGTCTACTTATGCTGTGAATTATCTAGGTCAACCAAGCCTGCTTTAAGATCATCCCTCCTACCCAATGATAACACCGACATCTAGTGGTTATTAATCTGAATCTTGGTTATCTATTTCATTCTCTCAAAGGACAAAGCTAGTTTAAAATTTTTGAAGTACAACACAAGTACTGGCTCACATGTTGCAGGTATTGTTAGTCAAATTCAGAAAAAGATCGTTACAATGAGAGTATTTTAAAAATAAATCATCTTCTGCAAAGAAACACGGAGCATGAACCTAGAATGTGAGGTGCAAAATGTTCCTGACTGAGGAACGCCAACTCTGGAATCTGAGGTCTTTTCTGTAGAACTCTGATTCTACAAGGCCTTACAAAGTATGTACAATGGAGACGCTGTGGTCAAATAGAATAAATATCCAACTTTTCAACTCCATCCCCACTCCTTTATCCCCTTTATTTAGCTGCACAGCACGTTGCACTATCTGGCATACTATTTATTTCACTTATTTATTTGCTTATTGTCTGTGTTCCCCACTGGAATGTGACCTCCATATGGGCAAAATTTTTACATTTTTTTCCCTCTTTGAAGTATTTTCAGAACTTATTAGAATGCTTGGCCTATAATAGAAGCTCAAGGAGATGTGCGTGACTGAATGAAATAAATTTGAGAAATATTGGGATGAACAAAACTGAACAAAAGCATCTACTTGAGGAAGTCTCAGGGCTGTTAATATGCTAATGTGCATCAGGAATTTCAAAGGGAGGCATGTAACCTTCACCACATATCTTTCCTCCTGCCTCCACTCTTCATAGGACAAGACCAATGCTCTACTGAGCACATCTTTGCAAAGGCTGGTCCATATCGTGGGCCTAAGGCCTGAATTTACTCACGTTAAATTCTGTAGTTCTTACCATACTCTATGGTACTCATATTTAAATTAACACACTACGTGACACTAAATTGGAAGCACAGAGAACAAACTGCACCTGAGAAAACAAAACCTACGGCCCATGACTGACTACATTTAAATGATATTTATCTAAATCCCATCTCCTTTTGACCCCAAGGATTATCAAAATAGAAATTTGAATAACACATGAAATTAAAGAAAGAGAGTGTCATGTGAAGACATAAAGGTTACATAGAACAGCATGGCACAGTTATTGTTCTCTTACATCAGAGAAAACACAGGCATGATACATAAAAAAGACATGTCATTTCAACTGTTACTTATTTAAAGCAGCAAAAATCCTGTATGATAACCTTTAGAGATGATGCCTGCAAAATCACATAGTGATGGAACATGGCCTCTAAGCACCTGAGTCCCGTTTTACTTCACCAAAGCCCTTTCTGTGTTATTCCATTCTTATTTTCATAGCTGCATGAGGAATATAGATGATCACTTCTGGAAACAGATTGCATGGTTTTGTCATCACAGCATGCTTGCTATCTTTCATGGGGAGAACAGGCCGTTTGCATAGCCATGCACAGTTTGTTAAATCCTTAGGAATGTTGAGAAATGCAGCATAAAACTAAGGTGGCACTATCCATTACAAGACATAGCTTGAGTCTGCACAGAAAAGTTAAATTGCCTGTCATCTTTTCACATATTGAGCTAGTCATATAGGCTTTGTATTACTATTAAAAGTGCTGTATATTTAAGAATCAACTTCTTTAAAATATAAATAATTAAAAAAAAATCTTCTGAAATATGTCTGCTTTGTTGGCAAGAATTAATCACCATTAGTCCAGGTTTGACCTCAAAATCTTCCTGGGAATCCTAGAAAACAGATTGACCGAAAGAGGTCATCTCTGCCCCAGGACTCCACTTCTATAATTAGGTGTGTGTCTGCATGCTCTCATGCAGAGGAGATGCTCTCCAGATTAGAATTTAGAACACCTGTGTTGAAGTCCCAGGTCAGCTACTAACTAGCTGCAGGGCCAGCTCCTGTAGCCTCTTTGACCTGTATCCTCATCTATAAAATGGAGATTGTAATTCTGGCCCTATCTTTCTCATAGGCTTTTGAGATAATAGATATGACAGCATCTTTTGGAACAGTAGTACTATCCAAAGTTCTATAGTGATGAGAGGATAGACATAGGAGACAGCCTGTATGGTGATAAGAGGACAGACATAGGAGACAGCCTGTTGTGAGAGAGAACATGGAATTTGCTGCACTGGGAATAGGTAGGTCATTCTAAACAATGATATTACCATTTGCCACTTAAATTAATCTTTGAGCAGCCTTAATAGCAATTAGAAGGAAGTTCATATTCTGCCTGGATAACTTTTTAGTATATTAAGTAGGCGATCAGTGCTTCTTTCTTCTTTTGTCTCTAAACTGTTAACAAACCTACTAGTAACAGCAATATATTGATGTAAAGACTATCAAATATGGAGTCATTCAACAATCTGGTTTGCAATATTTAACTGAAAAAACTAATTAGTTACCTTGGAGAAAAGGTTTTAGGAACAATAAGAGTATATTTCAAGAACGAGCTGTAGTGACTAATGTTATGTGTCAATTTGACCGAGCTAAGGAATGCCCAGATAGCTGCTAAAACATTATTTCTGGGCGTCTGTTAGGGTGTTTCTGGAACAGATTAGCATTTGAATCAGTAGACTGAGAAAAGAAGACCCACTGTCAGCAATGCGAGTGAGCATCACACAATCCATTGAGGGCCCAAATATTGTGGTGTGAAGAAATAAAGGTTACATAGAACAGCATGGCACATTAATTGTTCTCTTACATCAGAGAAAACATGGGAGAAAGAAAATAGAACAAAAGGTGGAGGAAGAGCAAATCTGTTCTTTCTTCTTGGGCAGGGACATCTGTCTTTTTCTGCCTTTGGACATCAACATTGGTGATCCTGGTCCCCAGGCCTTCAAACTCAGACTGGAATTCACACCATTGAATCTATTGGTTCTCAAGCATTCAGGTTCAGACTGGAACTAGACCACTGGCTTTCCTGGACCTTTGGCTTGCAAACAGCAGATCTTGGGACTGCCTCTACAGTCATGTGAGCCAACCTCTTATAATAATATTCACATCTGCATTTCCGTCATGAAGGAAGGTTTACTCTGAGCAATCTTGAACTTCAGGCCGCTCTACTCTGCTGTTTGCAACTGGCAAATATACAATGTATCTACCACACACTGTCTCCTGCTCACAGAAGATAACAACTGGGCAGGAAAAAAAACAGTTGCTTTTTGGCATTGTCCCATTTTTTTCTAAGAGATACAGAGTCCTGGATGAGTGTGACTGGGCATGGGATGAGGGCAGTGACTGACAGTGGAAACCTAGATACAAAAGTTGTCATAAGGCTGCTCTGGCAATTGTGCCTGTTGTTGGAAAGCCCTACATGTGATGGAAGAGTGGCAGCTCTAGGCAGTGGTTTGGGGTGCTGAAGTCACCATCATTAATTTCCATCAGCCCACAGTACAATTCAAATTAATAGCAATAATAATATTTGATATGAATACTTAATATTTTCTTACCTTTCATAAAGTATAAATAAAAACATTCCTTAAAAACCGGTTACTTTTGTTTATATTCTAAGTAAAAACAAAACAAAAACAAAAAAAATGAATGTGTTTGCTCCATAAAAACAGCTCTACAACTTCAAACTAATTCTTCTAAGCCTGCTCCCTCAAACACATCCCCTCGAGTCGGTTCTATGTGTATATCAATTCTGAAGGTCCCTGATGATACGGAAGTAGCTGTGACAATGATCTTCACACTCTAAAAATTGAGATAGCCTTTCACTTTGTGTGGGAAAGGCATCTGGGGTGTGGTGTATGGAGGGAAGATGCGATTACTGACACTTGAAGGTGTGACTCCTTACACTTGAAGATGCAAAGTAACAATTAGAAACGCCATCAGGATGCCTCTCTCAGGCATGGCCAGGCAAACTCTGAATTCCCATCGTGAGAGGTGCAGATAAATCTCTGGGGCCTCCAGGTATCTTTCATATGAAAGAATAGAGTTTTTTTCCGAAAATATAACTGTTGATGTATTAAAAGCTCAGTGAGTTTAGTCATTTTTTATCTTTCCCTTTAAATCTGAATGATTGTACTGAGCTCTTAAGGTCTGTGCCAGCTAACTAGGACATTTTAGTAATCTATTTTTAATATGTACCAACTTCTGTTCTTTTTAGTTCTGCCTTAAGACATACTTTTATCTTTACTGGTATGCAGAGATCATCAAAAAATATAAGTTCTCCATTACATGACAACTCCTAATGAGCCTTAATGAAGCTTGGGAACAGCTGTTTGAAAACTCCCGTTGAATAGCTTCCTAAGCAGCATTCACTTATGAGAGCCTCTCTGCTGCAACATTGCCTGAATCTCAGAACTCACTATACATATAATGAGAAGGGTGAAAATGAAATCTTTCTCCAGTTTCATTAAGTATTTTATTTTCATCAGAATGCTAATACACTATTATAAATTAGTGCATTATGAACCATCAGCTTAATGCCTTTCACCTTTTTAATTATATTCCTTCATGGAGCAGAAAAGAAAGTAAATGTTACTATGCAAATTTTTTAAGAATTCATGTCCTCGGTGAAAATGAGAGGGGGAGAGAGAACACAGAACAAACTTACTTTTTCATTATATTGGAAACACGTTGCAACTGTAAAATGTTGAAAATTAAGCTAAGCCCAGATGATTTCAAATAAGAGCCACAATCTGAAGTTTAAAGGATTTTAACTTCCCCATGTAGGTTAATATGTGTGAAGAACAACTAAAACAAACTTCCAATATTAACTTAATCTCATTCTTTTTTTCATTTACACATTCAAATGGACTCATCTAGCTTTCCTAATTTTTCTCTCTACATGTCAGGAGTCTTAGAAGAAAAGTTAATGGTCATGATAGTTTCCTGATCTTATTTACTCCCTTGGTCCTCATTACTTTGAAAAGCTAGTTTTTCTCTAGATGATTTTTTTTTTTTTACTTCTCACTTTAACGGATTCATTTCATATCAATTACATCTCTAGTTGAAACTATTTCCTCTAGCCTTTGGTTGAGTGGAATGTAAATGATCTGCCTGATGCTAAGTGCAGGAATAAATTCACACCTAGCATAGTGCCTTGCACAGTGTAGGCACTGATGGTTTGCTGAATTACTGAACAAGTCTCTTTAATCTGATCTTGAGAATATTCTAGTCTTTTGCATATTTCTTAAATTATCCTTTTAGTTGCTAAAATCATGATGCGGAGTTTAATTAGCCAACCACACAGAGCCCTGATAGATTTTCCATGGTATGCAATCACAATACACTGTGTGCTTGTTAGATATTTATGAGGCAGTCTGATAAGAATTTACTGTTGATTCACAGTAATGACAAATAGCATTTATGTAATCTTTACTATTTTACTTCACTAACTTTATTCCCGAAAGTTTCCTGGTAAATATTCAAAGGTAAAGATATAGTAATGTTTATTTAAAAATTGACATTTCCTTTTTAAATATGGGACTAATGTAGGTTTTTTTTTCCTTCTCCTTTGAGCAATCATCCAAATAAAACAGATGACAAGAAATAGAAATTCAAAGCAACTAAATGACATCTGTAAGTCAAATCACATTATATAAGTAAAATCTGCAAAATGTAGCACTAAAAATTAAAAATAAGTATAGGAAGATTCCATGAAAAGGTATCCACGGCTGCATGTCTCAGAGAAAGGTATCAGTACACTTCTCTAAAGTGAGTGGCATATACTTGTTACCAAAATGAATACTCTTTCATTTGAGTAAATGAAAATAGTATTCTCTTTCTCTTTCTCTCTCTCTCTCTCACACACACACACACACGCACGTACACAAACTTGAAGAAAACAGACTGTTTCTGAGGCAACCTAGAGAGAAGAGATTGATTAATGGAAGGGTCTTTGCAGTACCAATCTCAATTTCCTAGGATAAATAAAAACAAAGAGATTTTTAAACACATTATTTTGTTTTGTAAGGAGAATTACTGTTATTATGAAACAGGGATTGGCAAACTTTTTCTCTAGAGAATCAGACAGTGGATATTTTATGTTTTGTGGACCACAGAGTCTTTAGAGCAGGCTCCTTCTGTTCCTTCTCTTCTGTCTTCTTCCTGGTTTCATCTTCATCTTTGTCTTCTTTTTCTTCCCTCCTTCTCCCCGCCTGTGTCCTCCTTCCTCTCCCACCTACTCCTTCTTCTTCTTCCTCTTCTTTCCTCCTCCTCATGCCTCTTCCTCCTCTTCCTCTGCCGCCTCCTCTTCCTCTTTTTACCTCTTCATTTCCTCCTCCTTTTCTTCTTCTATTTCTCCTTGTTTTCCTTCTCCTTCTCCTCCTCCTTCTACTGCTTCCCCTCCTTCTCTTTCTCTAGTCTTAGTTCATAGGCTGTTCAAAAAATGCAGTCGGCTGTATTTGAACTACTGGTTGTGATTTGCTGACCCCAGACAAGAGCATGAATCTGTTATCTCCCTTCTTCACCAAAAAAAAAGCATGCGTATAAATACTTGGTGGAGAACAAATTAATTTTATTTAAAGATGAGCAATGTAAGGACCCATAACAGACCTTTGTATAAGATGAATGGCTGAGTGTGGTGGCTCATGCCTGTAATCCCAGCATGTTGGGAGACCAAGGCAGGTAGATCACCTGAGGTCAGGAGTTTGAGACCAGCCTGGCCAACATGGTGAAACCCTGTCTCTACTAAAAATACAAAAAAATTAGCTGTGTGTGGTGTCATGTGCCTGTCGTTCCAACTACTTGAGAGGTTGAGGGAGGAGAACTGCTTGAACCCAGAGGTGGAGGTTGCAGTAAGCCGAAATCACGAAATTGCACTCTAGTCTGAGCAACAAGAGCAAAACTCTATCTCAAAAAAAAAAGGAATATTATATACAAAATAATAATTTCCCATTTCTCATGGACAAGATAAAAATATTGAAAGATTTTGTGGAAATTCAATAAGATAATCACTTCTGTAAAACAGAATCACAGCATAGATACTAAAACCAACTATAAGCATCACCAGAAAATAAATTTCTGTCTCCTTTTTCATTGCTCTACTACTGTACTCTAAAACAGTGCCTGGCATATAGTAAGTGTTTCACATATATTTTGAACTGAATAAGTAAATGACAAGACAACTAAAGAGAAATATAAACTGACACAACTTAGAAAAGAGGATGAAGAAAAAGACTAAGCTCATCACAGGAATGAAGGGCACTTTGGGAGCAGCCAGAAAAATGCTGGACAGTTGGGAAATCCATACAGCAAAATCCATGGAAGGCAAAGGATTAATAAAAGAATCAAAATGATAATAAAATTGATACATGTAAAAAAAAAATACAACATTTGCATAGAGTCCTCACCCCAAAAAATGTTTGATAATAAACAGAACAAATATGCAAAAATAAAATTCAGAAACTTTCCTAAAAGAAAAGGAAATTTGAACTTACAGGCCTGAAGAGTGTACTTAGTTCTACCAAAACAAATGAACAAATGATAAAGAATAATACTTAGGCTCATAGATTTATTAGACATCAAAGACAGAGAAAGAATTCTTTGTGCATCCAAGAATAAAGATCAAGTCACTTAAATTAGAAAAAAAAAAAAAAAAGACGGTATCAGACTTCCTTCTCTATGGCAACATTCAATGCTGAAATCCAGTGAAGCAATTAAGTCTTCAAGAAGATTGGCACAGTGTGACCCAAGAATTTAATTAGCATTCACACTGTTAGTCAAGTATAAAGGTAATAGACAGATAACACTAAATGTACAATACTCTGGGGAATATAGTTCTCTAGATGCTTTCTTGAAAAAACTATTAAAGGTGCAACTTCAGCCAACTGAGGAATGAGTGAAGAAACAACAGTTAAAGGACTGATAGTGAACACTAAATTCATTTAAATGTAAGACTAAAACTAGAACAAATCTATGGATTATTATTACAGAAAAGAATGTAAGTGCCATAAATCCAGTAGTGGAAAATGTCATAAATAACAAAAGCTGAACAAGAAGAAAAGGAGGTAGAAGGTGCTGTACTGACTTTATTTTATAGCTTGGCGTACAAAGACTACAAGACACGTGTACAATAATATTTGATGTTTCATTATTTGCAATGCAAAATATGAGCAGCAACATAAATAGGCACCAGTAGAAAATTGGCTAATTTAAAGCACATATATACAAGAGAATACTTGTGTCCATTAAAGGAATTAGGTCACTTTATAAACTGATAAGGAACAATCTTCAAGACATAATGTTAAAACAAAAGCACATTTTAGACCAGCATGTAGACAATGCTACCATACATAAAATATAGATCAATAATTGGTTGATATATAGTAAATATAGACAGTCTCTAGAAAACTACACATCAAGCTGATATAAATGACTTATATTAGTCTGTAACAGAAATTGCCTCCTAGAAGAAATACTGGCAACTGGGTTATGGGATAGGGAAAAAGCCATGTTTTTCAGTTCACCCTTTTTTGTGTCTTTTGAAATCTGTGCGCTATGCATGAAATATCTAGTGAGACAAAAATGAATTAAATAATTTTGTCGGTCGAACATCAGGCAAGCATTTCATGTTTTGCCCTGCCTCATATTCATGAATGGACTAGAAGGAAACAAAGAAGATCCAGAGCTTTTTATTCTGGATATAAGGAGAGTCAAAGAGCCCTATTTGGGTAAAGTTATATGTTGGGAACAAAGAGAATATGCAAGTTCTCGACATTAGACCAACACAGAAAAGGCCAAATACATTTATTAAACGTAAAGCAAACAGAAAATCCCAAGCGACACAGTCAGAGTTGTATACAAAGTTAAATTGATGAACTGGCAGATTTGACACATTATTCTGTACATGAGGGTAGGTGAGGAGCTGCACAGCTTGAGATTAACCATGGAAAACCAAGTAGGTAGGGGATTCCCATGATACTAAAATAAGATCCTTTTCTACTCCTGTATTTTCTCTTAGAGAATTATGATGGAAATCCAGTGATAAAGTTTGGATGTGTGTCTCTGCCCAAATATCATGTTGAAGTGGAATTCCCCACACTGGAGGTGGGGTCTGGTGCGAGGTGGTTGGATCATGGAGGCGGGTTGCTCGTGAATGGTTTAGGACCATCCGGGAGTGAGTTCTCTTGATAAACAGTCATTTAAAAGCGTGTAGCCCCTCCCACCTCGCTCTTTTTCTTCTGCTTTTGCCATGCGAAGTGCCTGATCCCACTTTGCCTTCTCCCATGAGTAAAAGCTTCCCGAGGCCCTTACCAGAAGCAGATGCCACCATGCTTCCTGTACCGACTGCAGAACGTGAGCCAATTAAGCTTCTTTTCTTTATGAATTACCCAGCCTCAGCTATTCCTTGATAACAACGTGAGAATGGACTAATACACCCAGTCTTGTCACACCACCACAACTGGTCAGAAACAAGTTTACTTCACTTTGTTAACTGTTTCCTCATATCAAACCTGGAGGAACTCCTTTGCTCTAAGAAAGCACTGTATTGCTGGGTCCTAGAAGAGCTATTTAACCTTTTCTGTTTTGATTGCTGTCATCCAATAAATGGGTTTGCTTAAAGGGTTTCTGTGTCAAATATTTAGTTTGATCGGCTCCATAAAGATTAGAAGGAAATAAATGAGATTCGGTGCTAAAAGCCGTATGATGTCTCAGCAACTAAAACCTAACTGGCCACCTGCTAGAACTGCTGTACTCATTTGGGTCCAGTCCTTCCCAAGAGGGCTGTTGACTCAGAATTTTATGGACGTATGGGAGTGACTGAATCTCCATTATGAAATGAAAGCTTCCCATAGTTTATTATACACTTGACTTTAGCATAATTATGTAAAAACTAAATATAAATGAGTATGAGGTTGTAAAACAAACACCCTATGTCTATTCATAGAGACCTGATGAAACGCCTTATTTCAGGAAATGAATAGTCTTTTTCTTAGTTTATTCTTGATTCTTCCACTTAGACTTTTTAATTTTCACTTGTGGCTCAATATCTTTTTTGTTCCACTTTTATCTGTACTAGTATGTCGTTTTCTTGTGTCAGTGAACTTACTACCTTAAAAAAATCCTGTTTCAAAAGATAATTGCTTATATTTTACATTAGGTTCTGAGTTTTTATCAATTGTATCTCTAAAAAGACTTTGGTTTCCTTCTTTCTGTTCTCAAAAATAATTGCTGCTTGTGATCTGTGAGTGGGTTCTCTTCCACTAAATGTGGAAAGATTTCGCTTGTTGCTTTCCAAGTCTAGGTTAAACATTCCACATTCTATGTCCACTTTCTTCAAGGAAATGCTTGTTATTCATTCTTCTTCTGATATGCAGAAGGGAAATGTTATATCCTGGGTTCAGAAGACACTGCTGAATTAAAGTCTGAAGGAAAACATATTTCCCAAAGGATGAATCATAGACTCTAACAGATTTCCTAAGTAGTCAACATAAACAATATAATCTCTGAGCAGGTCCTGGGGCTATGGATGTTAAGCTACTTAACGATTGTCTACTATTAAAAAACTTTTTAGTGATTTTTGGTCTCTTTATTTTTTAATTATATTTAAGTTCTGGGGTATATGTGCAGATTGTGCAGGATTGTTACGTAGGTATGCACATGCCATGGTGGTTTGCTGCATCAATCCCCTATCATCTACATTAGGTATTTCTCCTAATGTTATCCCTCCCAATCCCTCCACCCCTTGCTATCCCTTCCCTATCCCCTCCACCCCCAACAGGCCCTGGTGTGTGATGTTCCCCTCCCTGTGTCCATGTGTTCTCATTGTTCAACACCCACTTATGACTGAGGACATGTGGTGTTTGGTTTTCTGTTCTTGTATAAGTTTGCTGAGAATGATGGTTTCCAGCTTCATTCATGTCCCTGCAAAGGACATGAACTCATCCTTTTTTACGGCTGCATAGTATTCCATGATGTATATGTGCCACATTTTCTTTATACAGTCTATCATTGATGGGCATTTGGGATGGTTCCAAGTCTTTGCTATTGTAAACAGTGCCATAATGAACATACATGTGTGTCTGCCTTTATAGTAGAATAATTTATCATCCTTTGGGTATATACTCAGTAACTGGATTGCTGGGTCAAATGGAATTTCTATTTCTAGGTCCTTGGGAAATTGCCACACTGTCTTCCACAATGGTTGAATTAATTTACACTCCCACCAATAGTGTAAAAGTGTTTCTATTTCTCCACGTCCTCTCCAGCATTTGTTGTCTCCAGATTTTTTAATGATCGCCATTCTAGCTGGCATGAGATGGTATCTCAATGTAGTTTTAATTTGCATTTCTCTAACGACCAGTGATGATGAGCATTTTATCATATATTTGTTGGCTGCATAGATGTGTTCTTTTGAAAAATGTCTATTCATGTACTTTGTCCAATTTTTGATGGGGTTGGTTTTTTCTTGTAAATTTGTTTAAGTTCTTTGTAGCTTCTGGATATTAGCCTTTTGTCAGATGGATACGTTGCAAACATTTTTTCCCATTCTGTTGGTTGCCGGTTCACTCCATTGATAGTTTCCTTTGCTGTGCAGAAGCTCTTAAGTTTAATTAGATCCCATTTGTCTGTTTTGGCTTTTGTTGTCATTGCTTTTAGTGTTTTAGTCATGAAGTCCTTGCCTATGCCTATGTCCTGAGTGGTAATGCCTAGGTTTTCTTCTAGGGTTTTTATGGTGTTAGGTCTTATGTTTAAATCTTTAATCCAAATGAAGTACTTTTACTGAAATATCTATTTAAGTGTCTTAGTTGTCCAGTCCATCCTATATGTACAAACACAACTCTAGCAAAAATTTAGTTTATGTATATGCTGGGTAATATTTCATCTAAAAACCAACATTTCAATAAAATATATATTAAATATCAGATATATACATATACATCAAATAACATATTTAATAATCAAAACTAAGAAACTTATTTTTATTTTTGATTATCAATAATTCTATACTATTAGGGTTTTATAAACAAGACTAAAATGGACATTCAGGGTGGAGATGGAACACTCCATGGTAAGCCATTATTAAGTTTCATTTGAGAAAAGGCATCATAAAATATACTCTTCCCATCTTCCATCTTTAGCAGCAGGGACTGGTGGTAGTTTAAAAAACAAACATGTTCAGGCCTGGTCGCAAATTAAAATGTCTTCTCATATTTAAAAGAAGCAAATTACCTCTGGGATGAAAGCACTGAATAATTCCTGAATAGCATGTCCAGTCTTTGTGGTAACTTCTTAATATAAGTCACACATTTTAATGTGTTAGCTTAAATTTTCATGCTTTCTTTTATTCATTTCTGGCTTGTTTTATAAAGTATATAAAAAACATTTAGCTCCAATGCTTTATCTTAGTGTAAGTTATTGAAATGATCACTATTCTTTACAAATTTAAAAGTGGAGTAAAGGAGTGTGTGTGTGTGTGTGTGTATAATAAAGAAATTTTAACCATTAATGCACAATAATTTAAGATATTTTTGAATCCAAAATACTTTGGATCCTATGAAATTTGCTTTAATATCTACGCAGTGGAAGGCAAATCAGCAGTTAAAACTTTATAACCACTATGAAGAACATGCTTGTTATGTTATTTCTATCATAAATCTGTAGTTCTTGATAGTATCATTGACATTCGTATCCTCCATAATCAAACACAGTATCTTATGCACAACAGACACTCAGCATTTTTGGTAAATACAATTAAGTGTAAATTATTTGATTCTAGGAGCAATATTTAAGCACATGTAACAGAATCTATTTTTCTTTCCTAATTTCAGTGACAGTGATAACAACACACTCACATATACATGACAATGCGAATATACATGCACATGGCAAATACATTAAAAATCATGATTTTTCCTGGTGTATTAATAGTTTCCCATAGAATCTTCCTTCTGATTCGGTTTTCTACATGAATTCATGTATTTACTTTTTTTTTTTCTTTTCCTACTCCTGGACTCATCTGGAACTCTTGGGAGTCATCACTGAAATTAGAACAGAATAGTAGATACCCATATTTACTGTAATATCTACAGGCCTATCTTTTTTTTTTTTTTTTTTTTTTTTTGAGAGGAGTCTTGCTCTGTCACCCAGGCTGGAGTGCAGTGGCACAATCTCGGCTCACTGCAACCTCGCCTCCTAGATTCAAGCAATTCCTGCCTCAGCTTCCCGAGTAGCTGGGATTACAGGTGCGCATCACCACACTTGGCGAATTTTTTGTATTTTTAGTAGAGATGGTGTTTCACCATGTTGGCCAGGCTGGTCTCAAACTCCTGACCTCGTGATCTGCCCACCTCAGCCTCCCAAAGTGCTGGGATTACAGGGGTAAGCCACCACGCCCAGAAAGGCCAATCTTTATATACTGCCCTCCCCGACCATTTGCTTACAATTGCTTTTGAAAACCATGTAGAAGTGAATATCTTCTACATTAATCATAATATATTCCAACCTATGCATGATTCCCTCTGAAATAGAAATTTTCTCTGTAAAAATGCTAAAATCCAAAAGTGCATAAATAGAATATTAATAGCAATCGGCAGCCACTTCAATGACTTGAGAAAATTGTGAGCTTACTGTGTGTACTAAAGGAAAACTAAAAATTATTCATGAAGCAATATAAATACAATTTCTATCACAAATGAAGTACTCAATGATTAAGAAGAAAAAAAGTCGGCCAAGGAATACTGCTAAGGAAATTCAGAATTTAAGACTTGATTAGGTTCTATGGTTTCATCCTAGACATTAAGAAACAGACATTTTCACATCTGTGACTTTAATTTTGCTCCCATACTTCTTACAACAAAGACATGAGCTGTATGGGAGATACAGTGAAAAATGAGAGACACTGCTGATCGCAAAATACAAGTGTTAAAATTTTAAGGAGTGTTTTTAATTATAGATATCAATCATAATGAAAGCAAATGAAAAAAATAAGAAGGAGCAAGAAATTAATCTTTCTAACATGACTTGGTCCTTGAAGCAGTGTAGATTATCTGAGGACATTGGAACTTTCTTCCTGCCTTCAGATTCTATTGAGGAAAACCTAAGGAAGAGAAAATCTAGTTATAATCTATGTTTCCATTCAATCGTTGTATAACATTGAACGTCACCCCTTTAGTTTTATTCTTTGCTAAAAAAAAGTTAGACCAGATGATCCTCTTCAAATATGCTTTTCTTATTAGACAGCTTTCACTACATAAATTCAAAAATGTGGAAATTACAGTAATGATCCAAGTGATTTGACTAGTGTAATCTGCCTGTCTTGGTGGCCTGGGTGAACATAAATCCTTTTTCATAAATAGAGTTTTTATATGTTTCCCATATAATTCTTAAAATTATTATTTTAACTAACTCTAAATAGAAAGTATCAGATACAGAGCAGTTTAGTCATTCAGGAGGGCACGTTTAGGCTCTGCATGCAATGTTTAGAAATATTTTCCTTTTGAAAAGGCCTGGAATTGTTTATACTTTCTGTGCTATCTATAAGCCTATCTTTATACACTGCACCCTCCTTTGCTAACTGTTGCTTTTGAAAACCATGTAAAAGTGAGTATCTTCCACACTAATCATAATATACCCAACTCATGCCTGATTCCCTCTGAAATAGGAGTTTTATCTGTAAATAATGTCCAAGGGATAACAAGCTATTTTCTTTACATGAGTTTATTGTTAACTTTATGTTTAATACAGTGACAGAAAATTCATGTTTACCAGAATAAAAATAAGTAACTTAAAGAATAAAGAACAATATATAATTTCCAGCTATAAAATGGAGTCACTCGTTCAATTAATTTTTCCTTTGGCCTTTGATTTAGAAATGGTGGTAGACTCCTGAAGTAATTTGAATGTATCTGGAATAATGAAATGATATGTCCACAAAAGCTTGGCATTCCCCAGTGCAAAAGAAAGTCAAACTGGAGATAAGAAGTTATTGGAGCAACAGTGTAAGCACATGTGACAGGAATATATTATTTTCAATGGAATAGGGATGAGACAATGAATGGATCTGAGCAAAGTAGTTTAAAACAGCACCATTTAATGTCCAAGAGGAAAATCATGCAAGCCACATACAAAACTTTAAAGTTTGTACTACTCAAAAACACAAACAGATGAAAGTAATGATAACAGTATATTTAAGCCAGTATATACAAAATATTATCATTTTAATACAAAATTAATATTATAAGTTATCACAGAGAAATTTTACATGTTTGTACTAAGTCCTTGAAATCCAGAAGTGTATTTTATACTTACAGCATATTTCAATTTGGACTAGACACCTGTAATGTACTTGGTAGCCACACATGACTAGCAGTAATTGAAATGGGCAGCAGAGTCTCACTAGCAAAGTCAGGACACACACACCAATCACACTACTCCCTCACTAAACTATTACACATTCTTCCCATATCTCCCACTGAACATATTATTCCAGAGATTTCTATTTGTATAAAATAAATATTTAGTTAATTTTGGAAAGATAGTTAAGATGGCTATTATCAGTTGTACTAGTAATATTTCTTCATGGAGTGTATGGGGCACATTGTTTCCAAACACTAGGTGGACATAGATGTAAAAAAGATTTCTACCTTCATTCACTGAGCCTTCCTTACTTTAGACACATAACTATGGCTTTATTGCTTAATGGATATTATTTGACTCTACAGCAGATGGTAATTTTTCAGCTATCAATGCAAGTATACCAAAAAGCATTTTTGTTTGTCTATAATTTATATCTCTATTTCCATAGTCTCATTATTTCCAAGCCACAGGTATGTATTAAACACTTGTTATGTGCTAAATTTTGCTATAAGCAATAGGAATGGTAAAAATCCCTACTCTCTTGGAGCA
This sequence comes from Cheracebus regulus, assembly GCA_963574635.1. NCBI lineage: Eukaryota > Metazoa > Chordata > Mammalia > Primates > Pitheciidae > Cheracebus > Cheracebus regulus. Next base: position 6,048 of record CAUYQU010014089.1, on the reverse strand, counting down.
CATTCTAATGGAAGGGACACAGATAATGTAATATGTAATATATAGCGTACCAAAATTCAGAAATTGCTTTCTCTCTAGGACTACATCTAAAAGTTTATGTAGATCAGACACTTTCTGACAGTGCCTAGGTTAGTGCCTGAAACATAATAAGTGTTCAATTTTTAAAAAACATAAATATTTAACAGTAAGAGGCCACTCACCCTCTGTCGTTGCCTGTCTGCATGACATCCACTGAAATATAAACATCATCCCATCTGGATCGTAGCTGTTGTCACACCTCACCCCTAAAATTGGTATCCACTGAGATATAAGAATCTCAGTCGGCTCTCTGACCATAAGCTCCAATCCACCATCTGTCAATGAGACATCATCATATGCATTCACTTCAGGTCGACTGCTTCCCACTCCACTCTACCTTTCCAGAAGCATATGCCTATTTCCAGGTGTATGCCCATGACTATTGGTAGATCACAAGATTTGCGGAGGCTACCTGGGTTACCTTGGAACAACTCTATCACTTGCTCCCTTGCCACAGTGCCATCAGGTTCCTAAATGTAAACTGGACCATAGATACATTATAATTTTGGATCTAGAGATACAGTTAATGTCATCTCTTTCACTCTTCTCAAGAATTTACTAGGAAGGGTGGAAGTAGCAGAGCACAGATTTTCTTTTAGAATGCTCAACAATATCTAACTTTCTTGCTTCCTCATTTTACCCAGAGAGGATTTTTATCTCATCTTCTAGGGGGCGAAAACAATTATTGATGGATGAATTAATGATCAAATAAAATATTTAAATCCAATTTTTTTAATTATGCACGGACTTCCTATACAATCAATCTCATTCAGTTTAGGGGAACCCTGTGCTTTAGAAAACAGTACTGTTTTACTTTCCGTTTCAATGCTTATCTGTAATGACTGATTTTTTTAATACATTGAAGATAAATAGGGAGAAAACTAGCCAAACAGAAAACCATGTTAGCTCACACTAATTTTTCATGAGGTGGCTTTGCCTTCTGTTCCAAGTAACACTGGGTGAAAGAAAAAAACACTACTCAGTTGAACATAGTGACCACAGAAGAATACACAAAATATTCATATATCTCATTTTTATTTTTACTCTTCCTCTATTTGTTTTTACTGCACATATGTCATCCTACAGGTATATAACTTTCGAGTTTACTTGCTTTTTCTATTAAAAATATTTTAATAAGACAGTCTAAATATGATAAACATCTAAAAGCCTTAGATATTGAGGAGAAGTTAAAAAAAACTTTTTGAAAGAAATGGGAGAGCACATGACAGCTCCAAAGGAACAAGCTGAGGGAATTCATGGTGCACAGCATCAAAGGCAAGGCTTTGAGAATAACTGAAGCAAGAGGGATGCCACACAGCTATCATCTGTTTAAGGGAGACTGAAAAGTACTGTAGCAGGATAGAGGGTACCAGCCATTATGCAGTCACAGAAAGGCAGCACTAGGCATCCAGTCTTATTTGCAGGCACAAGCAACACTCATCTGTGCCAACTCCAGTGACACAATTTTTAGCTTAATGATGATGTCGTTCTTCCTTCCATTTCTTCACAATACCCAAATGCCACATTTCATTACGTTTATTCATTCCAAGCAAGTTTAATATCTATTCTCAAAATAATTTTCAATGCTTACCTATTTACTGTAGTAGTATATTTACTTGGAATCTAAGCTGTTTAAAACTGTGATAAGATATTATGTTTTTATTGAGGTCTATTTATATGACAAGGACTTCTGTTTCTCTCCAATTCCATTTTTATTGCCTAAAATTTCATATTATAGTGATTTTTAAAGAACATACATAGTACATTATGGGAGAAATGACTTTCTATTTAATATTCTAGTACATTTAATTATTTGATTTTTTCATGGCTATTCTTTTTTAGATCTGTCCTGCTGGATTATTATGTCATCTTAATAATGTCTAAGATCATATTACATACTACACAATCAAGCTGTGTTGCTTAAATAATAATTAACCCATAAAACATAATTTGTTTCAGTAGGATACATGGATTATCCTAGGCTCAAGATGTCAAGTTTGAAACATCTAGAATCTACTCTATACAAATACTAATGGTTGACCCTTTATCATTATATCCACTCTAAAATAAGCCTCTAACTTTTTGATGATAAAGAGCTACATTAGGTTTTCCTAAAGTGTGGAGGTTGTTGAGAGGATAAAGACAGTATTGATCACTCAATACCTGGGGCATGGGAGGGGATGTAAAATTGGAAAGAAAAATGTGAAGAAAAAAAGCAACCATGGGTAAATAGAATAAGAAGAGGTTATTCACAAAAGGAAAAGAAGAGATATCACCAATTTCTATCCAGAATTCTTATCTGCTTGAAATGTCAGTAAACTGTGAGAAACACACAGGAAATTATGGTAGCCCATATCCTCCGAGTGTCATGCTTAGCTAGCATTTGAATTTATATGAGTTTACAATGTCTATTGAACTCATCAACTCCTTTAATTCTTACTAAGTTAGACAATTCTTATATCATCCCCAATTCAGGATACTTAGTGGAATTCATACCAGTTCATATGTGTCAGTTCAGACTAATTCAGATCTATGGACTCTAACCATGTACTGCTCTCTCATAGCCCACACTCTGCTGCCAAATAGATATCAGCTGACCTGCTGAGAGCCCCCATCTGCTATAATTGTCATAGATAAGATTCCATAAAAGCTAACAACATCTAGAGTATAAGAACCTGAACGGTGACTTTATTGGCAGAGATTTTTCCCCCCAAAGTTTCTAAAATAATATAGATTACTTTTTCCTTGTTTCTGAAAAAAAAATTTTTCTTTGCTACTTATTTTCAAACAAGTCAAAGATCTTCTCACTTGATGACACTCTGAATTTTTTAAATCCCAAATTATAATATAAGAACTCCATCAGCCCAAAAAAGGATATATTCTTAAAGCCTTAGCTGTCCTTTCTACCTAAAGACAGATATAGAAATGTAAAAGAATATGCAGTCAATTCAGCTTTTCAGTTTTCATGTGGATATTTGGTATTGGTAGGGTCTACACATAACAAAACAGTTGATTCAGCCAACTCAGTAGCAAAAACAAGAAGTCACAATTGGTCATGAGTTATACACACCAAATCATAACTAATGAGAATTTTGCTAATCAACCAGTTTTCAAGGAGTCTTGAAAATACAGCCTAATCAGCACACAGCAAAGTTCTTATATCATAGATGCACTTGCCTATTTCAAAGAACTCTATAGCAATTGTAGAAAAGAGAAGTCTATTTTTGTATGCTATCATGTATTGGAAAGAAATCCAGAATGATTAAGTCTTCTGGCATGTATTTTAGCTATTACAGCTGTTTGCAATATATATGTGCTACATCTATATTTGAAATCTCTGCTGTTTCCATTCACCATCTGCCCAAAGATGGGTGAAAATGTCTATGGTTTTTGTTCATTGCTTATGAAACTGCACATAGCAATTTGCCAAACATGTATTATTTTTCCAAGTCTTTTTCAAGCATCTAATCAATATCCTAGGAATGTTAAAGTAAAAGCTTTAAAGTCCCTTAAGGCCACAAATATAAATTGTCTTTTAAATTAAAAGATACATAGGACACCTCTCATAGCAATTTTGACTACCAAATTATTATTTAATAATATTCTGATTATTCAAAAATCTCAAACCTCTGAAATATAGTGAGAAAGGAATCTAGAAAGATTAAGACAGTGCCACAAGTCTCAGGGTTACAGAGACCCTTCTGCACTGGTATCCAAGAGTGTAATTCTTACCTACCCCCACTCAGTGACTTTTATTATAAGGGATAAAATTCTCACACTATTGGTCCTCTGATATCTAGAATTATGTACATTTGTGGAATTAAAATCCGTGAGAAAGGTAATGAGATTCTCCTGGAAGAAGACATAACAACACAAGTAAACGTGGACAACCCATGGTATGTCAGCAACTGGGGAGACAAAAAGCTGAGGATTATAGTATTATAATTATTATATTATTATAACCTATCACAAGAGTATTATATTGTACTATAGCCTATCATAATAGTAAGGCTCATAACAGTGTTCTTGAACAATTTCTAAAAATTGTTGACTTTAGTGGTAGCTATTTAAAAATTTAAGAAGCAAATTGTTTTAATTTAAAACTATTTGCCTCAAAATTGTTTAAAGTTCTTAAACTTGGGGAATTTAAAGGTTAAGCTCCAGTTACCAGTAAAATTTACTCACTGCTGTGAAAATATAGCACTAAGGAAATATTGTAACTTGAAAAGTCACTTATATAATAATTATATAAAATATTCCATATCATTAATATTCATAATTTTAAACATAGATTGAATTAGAGTTTAAAATTTCAATCTCAAAGATTCTTCCTAAAATAAAACCCATGATCTGAAACCCCTCACCCATCATCTGAAACAAAGTTCCTCTCCACAGAAGATGATTCTTATGTACTTTACACACAAATTGTATCTTTATGAAACAAAGGAATACAATTGAAATAAAAAATCAGAATTCTGGCCAGCTTCTTCTGTTTCTGTTGATCTGTTTCTGAATAAATGTGGCAGTGATATCAAGGCTCTACAACACCTCAATTTGATTCTATATCTTCAGGATTACTTTTCGTTCACATCAGATGAATCACTCATGAGAATTACTGATGGATTAGTCAGTGCTCCATTCTTCTCTCTATTCATTCTGTAATGATTATTCCTTTATTAAAATCATCTCATACTCAGATTATTTATACCCTGAACACTGTCCTGTCTAGGTCTACATTTGAAAAGAAATGTCAACACTTGTAAACAAAGACTCAATCTGCTTCAATTTAATTTTGTAAGCCACAACCCCCTTCTTAGCTGAGTAAGCATTATTATCAAGTAGTCATAACTTCCACCTAGTTTACAGAGCTATAATTACACTGTCCAGTAGAATACAATCAACAATAAAGGCATATTGTTCTTCCTTGCCAATTTTATAATGGTAGAAGGGCTCATTTGGCAATCATTTTACTGAATGGCTATATCTATCTGATAAAATATAATCTTAACACCTGTCTTTCTTTTCCAAATTTATGGACTTGCTGTTTTAAATGTCAAGAAATGTTCACCCTGTTAAAATATGCATTTATTTATAACTTTATTTTCTTTATGAACCTTGGCTCTGGAATTATTCAAGATTTAATCAATAAATAAGAGACAGTTAAAATACTACATTAAATACAAAAAAAATTGCATCAAGTGAAGACAAAAAGTTGGTTTCCTCATATATATTGTAGATGGGCTTTGCTAGATAACAGACTTAAAAGATTTTGAGTCTCTCCTTTATAACAATTCAATGTTTCTTAAAGGCCTCTAAGTCACTTAGCATATGATATAGGAATGCTTAGCATAGTCCACTAAAAATCCTACATAAATCTTTGCTGAACCAAATTGAAACAAACAATAGATAAATGCTAATGCAGAATAATTACTGGTCGATAGAGGTAAATTAGATTGTTATGGGAACAATCTGCATTTCCTATAGAAGGCATAGTAACTAATGCCAAATGGAGATTTAGAAAAGTTTCAGCAAAGAAGTTGCATTTGAATGCATTCATAAAACATGTATTTAAAACCTAATAATAGGAGAGAGATCCAAGATGGCCGATTAGCAAGAGCTCAGGAACGTAGCTCCGAGTGAAAGCGCAGAGAAGGAGTGGACGCTGCACTTTCCGAATTTTTGTTGTCCACAGACCGGGAGATTCCCAGCAAGGAGCCACACGGGTCGTCAGCGCGACTCTTTTGGCCGGCGCAGCTGTTTTGCCGGCACCCCAGCGCGGCGCTTCCTGGTGCACAGTATACCAGACGGACGGGCTCGGCTGGTCCCACTCCCACAAGGAAAACAGCAATTGGAAGCGCTGAGGACTGAGAGTTTCACAGCAAGCACAGCGAACCCAGGAAGGTCCGGCTCTGTGGGGAAGGGGCGTCCGCCAAAGGAAAACTAAGAAACAGAAAAACTTCATCACCTGGC
>CAUYQU010014084.1:0-46420 GCA_963574635.1 Cheracebus regulus | reverse complement strand
GGGGCACGCAGAGTGTAGGGGGCGCGCGGAGTGTAGGGGGCGCGCGGAGTGTAGGGGGTGCGCGGAGTGGAGGGGGCGCGCGGAGTGGAGAGGGGGTGCGCGGAGTGGAGAGGGGGCACGCAGAGTGTAGGGGGCGCGCGGAGTGGAGGGGGCGCGCGGAGTGGAGGGGGCGCGCGGAGTGGAGAGGGGGTGCGCGGAGTGGAGAGGGGGGGCGCGGAGTGGAGAGGGGCACGCGGAGTGGAGGAGGGCGCGCGGAGTGGAGGGGGTGCGCGCGGAGTGGAGCAGGGGCGCGCGGAGTGGAGAGGGGGCACGCAGAGTGGAGGGGGCGAGCGGAGTGGCATGTCCTCGTGGTGCTCAGAAGGCCGTGGTGAGTTCTGCAGGGCCGCTCAGGAGAGTCTCACTGCACAATCCCACAACAGGTGGCTCTGCTCGGGGGCCCTGTCTTTCAGGTCCCCTCAGCTCCAGTCTCCCCTCTGTTCTGGGAACCCTACGCACTGCAGGCTCCTTTTTAAAATATGCTGGTTCTAGCGACACGGTTTAGGTCTCCCGGGTCACCGGAGAGCTCTGCGTGGTCCTGTGGAAATAGTCCAGCCCACTCCACGACTGTCCCGTTGCCGTCTTGTCTGCCCACACCGGCCGCAGGGTGAGTGAGCGGGACCGGGAGGCTAGCAGGCGCTGACAGCGACAGGAGGCCCTGGACTTCTCATGGCGCAGACACGGGGGTTTTCTGAAATTCCACGTGCGCGTTTTCAGGAGGAAGGTCAGGGCAAAGCGCCGCTCCAGACAGGAGAAGGGAAGGACGCGGCCCCTGCGCGCGGCTCCGCCTCGGCTCCTCCTCCCTCCGCTCCCCGCGCACAAGGCTGTGGGGGGACAATGCCCAGGCCACTCTTATTAAACACTTTAGCACTTTCTAGAATTTTCGTTACAGAATGACGTTTACCCTCCGCTTCGCACTTTGCAGTTGTTTTCACGGGGTTCATCTTCACAGAATTGGGTGTTTTTTCCACGTAAATCCCATGAGAATTGTCACCCTGGCAGGTTTTGCATTTGTTTTGCTAGGTACATTCCCTAATTTTTTACACTGATTTTTCAACTTGGAGTTTTACCTCACATGGATACACATGTAGTTTCTCCACTTGAGGGAAGCTCCAGACTGATTTTCTTACAGGCAGTTTTAATTCATTATTTATTTTCGCTCAGAACCTAGACAGTCACACAGTCTCCTGTATTGGTACGGAGATGATTTTCCGCTGTCACCGTTGTGCTGAAAGCCTTCTGTAGTCCTGGATTAACGCAGGGGCTGCAGCACAGGCCAGCCCGCAAATGGAGGCTCAGTCCCCAGGGTTCTTGGCTTAGCTGAAAGAATAATAACTAAAGGCACCCTGAAAGAATTCAGAGGCGAGCCAATGGTGTTCAGCAGGTGCTTTGACTGAAGCGGCCTGGGCGCCCCAGCAGAGGCACCGCAGGGCTACCCTGCAGGCAGTGCGTCCCGGTAGCAGCTCAGAAGGAGTCTGTGCTCATATTTGTGCCCACTTTTAACTATTTGCAAATTGAGCGGCGGTTATGAGAGATGTCTAGGACCCCAGAAGCAGGGTTGTGTCCAAGGACGCGGGTGGGCACGTTCAGGTGTTGCCATGGCATTGGTGAACTGACATGGCACCCTGGTGGTGTGTGGTATGGACGCTGCTTCTTCTGGGACCTGTTCCAGCTAGTCTTCCATTTGGTCCAGTGTCCAGCCCCACCTCCAGAGGCGAGTCCTCCCTCCCCCCTCACAGGATCCTGGACTTCGGTTCCCATCTCACCACCGAATCTTCAGAAACATTAACATGTACGGAAAGGCTCTTCTGTGTCAGGCGTGGTGCTCCCTGTGATCCCAGGGCTTCGTTCCTTGTCTCTTCAATGATAAAACACCAGCCCTTGAATCTGTATTCCCTGGAATTGTACAGCCCTTGAATGCTACCGTGTCCATCCGGTACACTTCCCTGCCCAGAGCATCTGAGGCATTTTACCTTTAATTATGAAACAGCAGGGATTTCTCTTTTTGTCTTTTGTGCTCATCTGAACATTAAAATGTTTTATTTAAAGCACAGGAAGGTTTAGGGTAACTTAGCCTGCCATTTTAAGATCCAGAAATCATTATTTCTTTGCCTTTGCCTTCTCCTATGCATATTTTAAATGAAAGATGGGCATCCATGGTGTAATTACCAAATGCTAATGTGATAAATTCTTATTAACTTTGAGTTTTAAGTTCTAATATAGGGTTAACCCAGAAATTCAAACACAGAGGATATTGCTGTTCTTCCATATGTGAATAAAGATTTTACTCTGAGAATTAATATAAACCAGACTATGTTAATATACTTACCTAAATAAATAAAACAACTGTTTGTAGAAGTATTTAGAAGACTCTTTATGTAAAAACAGTGGTATGTTAATTACTTATCATTCTTTTCATTAGAGCTTGTCTAAAAAATTAGGAATTAGGAAAACTTTTATTTTATCATGACTTGATTTTCTGTATATAATATTACAGATCTTTGGGAAATTATCTAACTGAAATGTTCAATGATTCTATTCTCTTCTTCAATTAGCCTGAATTTATTGGTGATTATTATTAAGAAAAATAAAATACAAACTCTTAATTATATATATATACACACACACACACACACACACACACACACAGACACATATACCTATGTATATAAATATATTTTTAATATAAGGAAGACTTTCCCCCCGTCCTAAGTTGTATTTTAAAAGAAGTATTTTGGCTGACAAGCTGCGTTCTCCCTAAGCTGCCCTTTCTTCTCCTGACTCTCTCTCTACCTCTTATCCTTTGTCACCCGTTATCTCCCTACATTCAGTTGGGAACATTTCAGAAAGCTATTAACTAACTTTTAAAACTTTCATATTATGTAATATTGATTGAGGACATTTCTATAGGATTTTAGATCCCTGACCCCAGCATTAATTTGAAGTTTCTTATCATTCAAAGAGCCTCAGTATTGATATGGAAATAGAATGCCAAGTTCCCAGGTCTTCTGCCTCCTGCTGTCCTTCTTTCAAAAGCCTGAACATGGCCCCAGTTCTGCTTTGCAAACAAAGATAAAATTTGTCCAAGGTCACACTGAAGCATGTAGCCTGGTTTGCACCTTAGTGGTCACAGCTCACTGATTCATTGATAAGGTGAAATATATTATTAGTAAAATAAAAGCCAAGACTATCTCTCTCACCCCCATAAAGTATATGATTAGTGTAATATTATTTCTTGTTTATTGCAAAAGGGAATTTTAATTTTTGTAGTAACAGTTAATAATTTAATACCTCCATTTTGTGGATATGAAAAAAGTTTTGTGAAGTTAAGTAATCTCATCAACTTATAATGATAGAATTCATGGAACTGAGGTCACTGCACTCCTAAATGAATGTTCAATCTTGTTATTCTGGCTCAATGAGTGAATATGTTCATTCATTCCATTCAAGATATGAAAAAACCATGCAAGAGCATCTTTCTTCTGAAATATTTAAATTCTAGTTAGAATATACTTACATAAAATAACTAATGATACACACCTGTATTTGTTGAAACCTTTGGGGCAAGTATGATTATGGAAGATTTCAGCATGAAGATATAGGAGCTTTGATATGTTTACATTAACAAGTGATGACGAAAGGGAAATGGAGCTAGAAATTTAGGAGCTGGGAAACTGAAGTATTATACAACGTATGAGCTACTGCACCATAGTGAAGAGCCAGGATTTACCATTGTTGCAAATTCCAGACACGCAGATCTCTGTCCTAGAGCATAGGGAGGATTGGCAGCTCATCACTGCAAACCTGTTTACTGCCTCTTTACACTGAATGCTTTGCTACAGTTTTCTGGAATCCAAGCACTTTCTAATGACAAATGTATACAAATGTTACTGTTGTTAGACACACTATGAATAAAAAGAAATGTTTCTAAAATTCTGACCAATACACACACACACACACACACACACAAATTAAATTGCTGGTTCAGGAAGGCAGATTGAACTATGTTTAAATATTAACCTAATACAAGGAATCTAAGGTAGGCATCAAACATATGTGGGCTATAAACCAATTTCTGTAGATAAAGACATGGGTAGATAAAGGATTCTAGCCTGAAGCCACATCTCTCAAAGTATTCCTGGAGAAGGACTACTTTTGTTTTGTTTAAATGTATGTTTTCTTTTATTTTTACTTAACAGTCTCTTGCAGATCAATACTTTTGTATGATATAATAACATGGAAATAGTGGAAGAATAAAATGACATAAAAATTTAGGAACAACATTTTTATTATTACATTCAACAGACATAAAATTACTCTGTGAAATTGCTACAGAAAATTCTCAGTTGTTTTCCTGGCTATCTGGCCTCATCCCATCCTAGAACAATAACTCACAGTTGCAAACCTGTGGACATTATTTGAGCATCATCGGTTGCAAGTACGTGGAGAAGGAGAAGATGTGAAAAGAGAAACTGTTTACTTGCAGAGACCTGGAGTGTGTGTGTGATGCAACCATGGACACAGAGTGTTTTGCAACTGTGCTCCTCTTACTGTTTCCAGTTGTATCAGGGCAAGCTATACCTGCAACAATGTACTTCACTCTAACTCACAATTTTGACTAATTGATCACCTTATGTGTAAGTATTAGAACATTTTTAACATAATCATAACTGAATTTCATCCAAAATATTAATAATATACAAACATCTATTTTTCTGAATTTATAGTTTTGGGATTAAATAATAATTAATTCATATTTTGGGAATTTTGATTTTATAAATCAGAGAGAAGATGGGCAGAATTTGGTCTTCGTACAGACTAGCTGTAAAAGTATTTGATAACTAAAATTAATTTTATATTTTAAAATGAAATAATGTGATAAAAAGATAAACTAGTTTAATAGAAAACACATCTTTCTGGAAGTCCTAAATGTATAAGAATAATTTTTCTAATTAAATGTGATAATAAAAATTAAAATAAAATAAATATGACAATATATCTGCCAAAGCATATTGCAAAATATATTTATTGATAATACTATTAAAACATAAGTTTTATGTTGTAATAAACATGAGTTGATGTTGTAATAAATTCAAGACTCTAAGTTGTAATAAATTCAAAAAGTAATAACAGTTTTGTTTTTAAGCATTCTATAGTTAAGACTATTGGCTAATTCAACCTGAAACTCTCCTACTGAATAAAATCGTGAAGCTCATTAGATAATATGCAAAGCAGAAGTCAGAATGTTAGATCATGCATTTGATGTCTCTTTAATGTAAACTTAATGGTCACAGGAAAGTACTTTCATCTATACCATACGTCAAATATGGTATTCCCTTGAGGTCACATCAATCAAATCAGTCAAATCATATACCTCAATTAAAACTTTTTTCAACTTTTGTATTGCTTTTTCACATTTAATATTCAAATACATATTTTCTATTATTTATTTTTTATAATGTGGAGCCATTTTGTACTCCATAATATCTGGAAGTTCCTTGTCAAATCATTTTAAGTGGTGTTGGGAATCACCTAAATTTGAAGGAAAGGCAGTATGCATATGAACATCTATAAAACACTCTGGACCTCCACAGCACACGAGTGCGTGCACACGCACACACACACACACTCAGAATAAAGAGTTTGAGAATTCTTGTTGTACTATATCAGTAGTGAGATCAGGATCTTTTCTGCATTGTGACACTGGAAGGTCTATAATAAGTACTGAATAAAATACAGAGCTGGTTATTTGGTGTTAATAGGATTCTACTTTTGGGAAACACTCTGGGAGATTTAGAATAGGCCACAAAGAAAGACAGATTGACACAAATTGGATTCAGCTACTAGTTACATATGAATTTATGGGAACAATAAAACAGGTTAAGTTATTTTTGACAGGTTTAGAGGATTGAAACCAGGGAGATCCAAGGCAAAGGCCATATAAAACACTAACTCAGAGGCTTGGCAATCACAAACAACAACAGAAAAATGGGAACTTACTAAAGAAAATTGCAGTCATTTGGAGTATTGCGTTTTTCTAAAAGACATATGAATATGGAGTTTCACAAACTGGCCTTGCAGGAAAACTAACATTTTACATAAAGGAAACTCAACACACATATTTACAAATACAGTGAAGGAAACTGTATTTGTTTCACTGTCATTTTTATTCTTGTTTAATGAACTGACTACATAATTATATTTGATAAGTTTTAAAAAGATACACTTATGATTTTGCCATCATCTGAGCAAAACTACATCTTTCAATCTAAGTTCTTATGGAAATTTTGGAATTAAGAACTACTAAAAAAGGAAACATATTAATTAAGGGCCTACCGTGCTCTTATCAGTTTGTATAACTTGTCTTAGGGAAAGAAGCAAAACTCACGTATTATCCTTAGTTTACAGATGCAGAAAGTCAAGCTCAGAGGTTGAATGATTCACATAATTACTTAATTTCAGAAACAGAATTCAAATCCAGTTTGGTCGGCTCACAAATCTCCTGGTTTTTCCACTAGAATGAACAAAAAAACTTTTTATGACTTAATCTTCTAAGTTATTTACACAAAAATAAAATTAGGAACATACAGTCATCGTTAAGAAAGTCAATTATTTTTAATGATCACAGACAAAGCCTTATGAAGGATTCCAGCCTTAGCAGTGAGGCTGACCAACCCATCCTGCTGAAGCGGGCAGGATGTTCACAGTGGCAGTTACGGAGCTCCTATGCGATGATTTTTATGAATTTATCCCCCTTGCTTTCATTTGTACTTTTTTCTGGATCAAATTTTCTAGCATTGGCACCACAGTCCAGCCTTATAGTTGGCCATTTCTTTGTGATGTCAAGTTCTGGAGTCAAAATCACAGAACATACAACACCATCAGACAGAATAAATTAGAGTCATTGCCCAGACTATATCCAATTCCAGAAAATCCATTTAAAGTGTTCTATTGATTAAGTTTACTTTCTACAGTACACAATTTGCAGAAATAACACGCTGAACCCTCTAAGTAATTTTCTTCATTCTTTATGGATTAGGAATTGGGAATCAGGATGGAAGTAAATTTCCCAAAGTTCAAACCGTTTCTCTGTAACGTTGTTGGGGATTATAACCCAATGTGTCTCATTTTCAAGGGGATTTTCCAGTGCTCTGCGCTGGTTCCTAAAGGTCACTGTAAACATTAATCAGTTGTTTTATGTTGGAGCTCTTCAAGTGAACATTGAGAGCCTCTGTAGAGTCAGACCCATTTCTTGGCATTTTTCCAATGTCCAGGATGTTCTTTAGGCTACATGAGACGTTTAATCAATGCCCATCTTCAAACACTTCAACACAGCTTGGTGATCTTATAAAATACAGACCTCTGATAGCTATATTCATGCTCTATTATTCAATAACTGACAGCCATATCCACATCTCTGCCTTATTTTTTGAAGCAAGTTTCATAAAATATACATTGTTGGAATTCATACAACACCAAACATTTTTATATTTTGTTTTCCATTTTTAATTATCATTCATCAAAAATGATATTCTAGTTATAGGAAAATTGCAAGTAATGGAAATAGCCCATGATATGGAAAAACAACAAACGTAAGATCACACCATATAAATTTTAGGTAACAAAAGTATTTCTGAAAAAGAAATTTGAATAGAATTTTGCCACGACAATTGCCATGTGTTAGTGATTGGTAAAATCAATATAAAAAATAATACACATATTGGTAAAAAAAGATTGTTCATTGCTAAATTTCAATAAAAAATATTTTGACCTGGTCAGGGATGCTAAGACCTGTTAGTAGGTTTAAAAAAAAAAAAATACACCAGAGAAATAGATATTTGCAATTGCTAGTGGTTGCTATGGAAGAAATATCTTTTAGCTCAACAGTGTGAAATTGAATTCTCCATCCACTGCTTGTGCTGACCCAGGCTACCTGAGTGTTGGGTGTGTCTTCCCTATCTGCTGTGCAAGTTAAAATAATGTCTTTATTTTTAAGCCACATCATGGTTAATAGTTAAGGCATTTAGAATCTCCTCTTCCTCTCCCCATTTATGCAAGCCGTTGACCCACGTAAAAGTCTGACTTCCATGACAGATTTCACAGAGACACTGCCATTGGAGCACTTCACTGCAGAGTATGGAGGAGACCCCTTGGGTCTGCTTGCAGCTTATTTGGCTCAGAATAGCACGCTGCACTGAAAGTCGCCGCTGTTTTCCTTATGAAAGTCTGGGATCAGTGATGCGAATGACCCCAATTTCTCACCCTCGCCCCCACTTGCCCACTCTTGCTCAGACCAAGATTTGCGACATTCTACCCAAGGAGCTGTTAGGAGACATGAAGGAAGTAGAGGCCTTGAAAAGCACTTGAGAAATCTTCCCATCTCTGATGACGTTTCCCGTGATTCCAAGAATACACCCGGATTATCTGGGTGGAGAACAGAGCCAGTTTCGCCACTCCCCCAGTTCTGACCCCTCTAGACTGGCTCCCAGCCAGGCCCTGAGGTGCAAAGGGGCAGATGGGAGCAGAGACCTGCACTGCTCACCGAAGGAGTGCGAGCCTCCAGGCAGCCCAGCCCTGCACTGGCCTACACAGCCACCCACAGGCCGTGGGCTGAGACCAGCATTCACTTATATGCCACTGATGCTTTTGGACTGTTGTGAAGAATAATTGTGCGAAGAACTCATGCTCAGTAAACTCTGCAGTTTTATTACCATGCACAAGACCAACATATTTTTTTTCTAACTGTGAATAGTAATCGACTGAATGCATAGAAACGCTTCCTGCAAAAGATAAAAAGAATTAGAATTTAAAAGGAATAGAAGTAGCATAGTTACTAAAGTGCTGCTTTTTGAAATGCTGTGTGTGTGTGTGCACCTGTGTAAGTGTGTCATTTGCCTTGCTGGTTAAAATGAGCTTCCCACGGTGGGTCATGATCAAAAAGCTGGAAACAACCAGGTGAACCAGCTGGACTCTATGGGTTGCATGTGGGGAACGCAGATGCTTTGTGGGGTGACAGGAAAACACGGGGAGATGGAGACGCGGGGGAGCAAGTGAATTGATCGCTCCTGGAGCTGAGATCACAGGCTCTGCCACCTGGGTCAATGGGACCATCTCTGAGCACGAAGGACAGCAAAACCTTCAGGAATAATGATTCTATAAATTCAGAGCTACATAGTTTATAGGTTTTTCTAATCAGAAAAGACATCTAGGAAATTGGAATGAAAGTG
This sequence comes from Cheracebus regulus, assembly GCA_963574635.1. NCBI lineage: Eukaryota > Metazoa > Chordata > Mammalia > Primates > Pitheciidae > Cheracebus > Cheracebus regulus. The sequence continues at coordinate 37,157 of CAUYQU010014084.1, read as the reverse complement.
CTCATAAAATGGCCTTACTTTTTTTGACAAGTAAATCTGAGGTCGGTCTATTGATAGAAAATAATTAAAAGACCAATGACACCCGAGAGTGACATCCAAGTGAGTGTCTCATGTTTTCAGGATCTGCATTCAGAATTAGTTTGGATTCTAGCACACAAAACATATGTCCACGTAACTGAGGAGGGGCAGGCGGCTATGAGGAATTGGCCTAAGCGACTTCATAGCCTCTAAATAAAAGGTCAGATGCAGAACAGTCGGCTTCTACATTAAACGGAGATCAGAAATCTGCACGTCGGTGATCGCTCTCTGGCAGTTCTCCAAGCCACCGGCCTGAGCTGGGCCAGTTCATTCCCATCCTGTGGCCTCAGGGCCCTCACTGCCCACGCGCCCCGGAGTGTGACTGTCAGTGGGGCTCCTTGTCACTGGTCAGCAGTATCAAGATCTGAGGAAATGAGAAGGAGCCAGTGATCGCGATTATATAATTAAATACATTAAACCAGATAAATAGAGCTCAAATCATAATAAAAAGAAGATTGACGGAAGAGGCAAAGGTTGCTTGACACGTTGGACATTGGACAGAGCCGTACGATGATCATGACTTACATTAACATAGTGCTTGGGAGTTTGCAGAACATGTGCATGTGAAGTAAACAGACGAAAACACGCAGCTGTGTGGAGCCACATGGTGTATATTTCTTCTACATGTGGTTTTGTTACTCTCATTTTACAAGCGAGCCAAATACAGCTGAGATAATTGTATTGACTTGAGCGCAGATTAACTAAAAACCTGGGATTCCCAATGAGAATCTCTTTAGTTGTCAATACAGTGGTGGCCGCTGCGGCGCAAGTCTCTACATGCCCATCCATTACTAGATGGTTTTCCTTCCAAAGGAATTGGAGACTGATGGATAAACTCTCAGTTTTAGACAAGTCTTTTCTGTCAGGCTAACAACAACAACAACAAACACAGGCAAAATATGACCACTTACGTCTTGACACATGTTGCCAATGCAAATGGTCTTGTCAAAAAGGAAAGAAAATATTTATGAAAGCCTTTTCTTAATAATTGGAAAATGTTAGGTGCATATAGATTTAAAACATCCATATGATTTCTAATCACGTAAAATGATTAAAACAATTAACTCTGATTAGGTTGTAAGCTTTGAGACTTGGCCTCTGAAAGCTATGTAAAGCTTTCATTTATGCCAAGACTCATCTATCCTGTGTTTCAAAATTCAGACTCCTCACTAATGTTAACCTGAGATATCAACAATCTCTTCCTTCATGAGGGTGTGTAACAAACAGCCAGGAATCTTCAGTGCCAAACAATGTCAAGCATGAATTGTGCTTGCATCCAGGCACAGCAGCTGGGGGAGCCCCTGAAAGTGTCCAGTTCCCTCACGGCCTGAGGGTCCACTGGCTGTGGACAGACTGGGGAGGACATTCACTAGGAGACCGGGTGGGGAGGGGGTGCAGGGATGTGCACGCACCTCATTCTCCAAGGCTGGGTGTTTCCGGTAGTGACAGCAGCACAGAGTGCAAGAGAGAGCAAGCGAAACACCACCCCCCTCAGCCAAGGCTTGAACTGGCTCACTGCTGTTTATACCACATTCATCATCCAACGACAGACAGGGCAAACCAGTTTCAAAGAACTGGAAAACAGAACCCACATCCTCAGAGCACACGAGGGGTTATTTGGCACTGTGGTTACAAGCCCGAGTGAGGAACGGGGACTTCAATGCAGAATCCACCCCTTTGGTCTCGGATCGGGAAGAACATTCTGCTTGCATCGTGACCCACGGAGACCTGAACCTGGGTCCTGACGTTGCCTTTGAGCATAAAAGTTTTAAAAATGGAAATAAATTTGTGAAGGTTAAACACTACTAGCTTCCCGGATTTAACAGTTAAAATGGTACACTTGGTCTATTTTTCTGATTATGAAAACTATACACATTCATTATAAAATAGTTGGAAAAATGTTTAGTTTCTGAAGATCCTAAATGTTATGGTTAAGAATATAAACAAAAGATACTCTAAAAAATGTTCTATGCTTGATTAAAAAGTAATCTAAGAATTTTAAGTTGCATTGTACATTAAATATTTAAAAGAGAAAAATTATTTGCCTAAATTCTGACAAATATTCTTTAAAATATACAAGTACGCCATCTGACAACTCATTTGCGATAATACGTCTAAAAGTACATATATGCTACAGTTAAAGATTCTATGGGGAAATCAGATCATGGAATTCTGCGGGAAGTTAAAAGTGCTTCCTACCATCAACCACAAGTATACTCCGTTCTCTGATAGAGATCACAATCATGTAATTTAGTAACACAATTGGCAGTTCTGGGTTTTATAATTTACTTATGAAAAGGAAGAGCGTCTTCTCTATGGAACCAGAAAAATAACCTGATACTGTTCTTGGCTTAGCTTTTTAAATAGGTAGAAGCATTTTTAGAAAGGTAGCATGAGATTAATACATTCCTAACACAGAACAAGCAACAGAACATTATGCAGATTTTTAGCTTTGTTGTTGCCATCATTTCTTCAGTTTCGATAAGGCCACATTTACTGCCATATGCATGATGATTATAATACTGGCTCTGATAATGCCTGGTGATTCTGCAGGATTTTTTTTTTAACCCATTTTGATGCTTTCCTATTTATTGTTTCTTTTTCATTGGAGGAAGACGCCAAGCATGGGAAGCACATTTGCAAATGGTACCTTGAAAAGTGAAATGAAATGCCCCTGTGCTTTCTGCAGCCCATTCTGCAATGTATTATAACTTTCATCATTAAAATGTATATGCATATATTTTTTTATTTTCTACCTATCTAGTTACAGCCTAATTGACGAAGAAAACAGTTAAAATCTGATTGTTAACTAAGTTTACAGAAAATAAATGAATGGATTTATTTGGACAGAAAAAGAAACATATTCAGTGGACAGACTTCAGGTGAATGGAAATTAGTCCTGATATATTTTGAAATAGCTCTTTATTTTCCACTTATTTATAACACAGCTTGCATTCACCGGCAGTAAGGTGGATGAGGAAGCCGTGCGTGCATGGCGCACTGTAATCTAATAGTGGGCATGCTGTGAAGACTAAATGAGTTTGATCGTGCTGGGAAACCTCTTGGGATGGAGCTGGCAAACGGGGAATGTGTTACACACATCGACTGTGGTGATACATTCCGGTGTAAATACACATTGGAGACGATTTTTAGTATATAGATTAAGACTCTGATTTTCAGGTTAATATTGTATCTGTTATGTTCTTTACCAGGGGTTTTATCACTACAAAATGATGTTGTCCTCTTTATAATTTTGGGGGCCATGGGGTTGACTTAAAAGCCTTGATTGGTAGCTGGGATGGACTAGCTGCTTCAGTGGCACGATTCCTCAAGCTTCCCTTGCTATGTTGGTGGCCAGGTGACCTTGTGGTCCCTTAAATTAAACCTTTGCAGTCTCCCCCTTGCTTTTGAATTTGGCCCCATATAATGGCTTGCTTTGCCGATGCCACCCAGCAGAGTGGAGATGTCCTCATTCCCAGTCTGGACCTCTGGAGGCTGCCAGGTTGCCTTAGGGTCCGTCTCTGTCTCCGCTGCCATGTCCCAGGAGCCTGGGGAGGCCTTCTGGAGCAGAAGAGAAGAGAAGAGAAGAAAGAGAAGAGGAGAACGTCGCTGCCCATCTTTAAGGGCAGTCTAGGTCAAAAGCCAGCCCTATCTAGACATATGAATGAGCCCAGCCCAGACCAGAAGGACCCCCCCAACCTTGCCAGTCACTGCCCTTCCAACTCATGCACTAAGTAAATGCTTACTGTTTAAGGCCACTGAATCTTGGGATCGTTTGCAGTGAAGCACCTTCAAGGCAAATATGAAACTAAAACATTAGCACAATAAAGAGTAAATGTATTTATAATCACCATTGGAGCGGATATAAAACGTTATTAGCATTGTTTATTTAAGGACATAGGAATGAAAACATACTAGTATATAAGAAACATGCATAGTGCTTTATACAGATAAGTTAAAAAACAGATCACTTTGGGAGGCAGAGGACGGCAGATCACCTGAGATCAGGAGTTTGAGACCAGCCTGGCAACCATGGTGAAACCCAAGCTCTACTAAAAATACAAAAATTAGCCAGGCATGGTCACAGGTGCCTATAATCCCAGCTACATAAGAGACTGAGGCAGGAGAATGGCTTGAACCTGGGAGGTGGAGGCTGCAGTGAACCAAGATGGCGCCACTGCACGTCAGCCTGGGGGACAGAGCAAGATTCTGTCACAAAAAAAAAAAAAAAAAACAGGCAAGTCTAGACAGGTTCTATAAGCATTCAGGAAGTCAAACCTGACTTTCCGTGTGATTAGGTAAGAAGATTTAACACATGATTAAGCGGGAAGATGTGCATGGGTAGGAGCTTATGAAGCACATTAAATTGCTTTATTCTCCTTCGGTATTTCAGAGCATCATATTCTCAGGAGAAGTGCTACAAGTTCCCTTTTTGGAATACATATGAGATCTGCTTCAGCAAGACTCAAGCATAAAAAGAGAAGAAGAAGAAAAAGTATCGTAGTCAATTTTTCTAAAATTTTGCATAGTTCTTTTATTCATTCCAAGAAGGGGAAAAAAAGAAAAGGAGCAAAAGACTAATGCCTTCTTAGCCCTGCATTTTCCACTTGATTGATAAACCAAATTTTCTATTTGAGTTAATTCTGCAAAATGTTAACTCAATAACACCGTGACCTGATTTAGATAAGACTAATCATTCAAGGAAAGTCCAACCGACTGACCATTTCTTCTAGTGAATCTTCCATTATTTGAATTCCAATCTTTTAGAAGCCCCATTCTGAAGTAGAATTTATGTTTCTTAATGAACCAGCCAGTGAGTGAGATTCACTTTTTTTTTAGACTACAGAAGAATTTCTTACCTATAAGTGCCATTTGCTGACAGGCAACATTAATTAAGATAAACACGAATTAAAGGCAATAAACATTGTCTGACCAACAATATTACAGAACAAACCAGTTAAATGTTTTATTTATTTAGTAGACATTCAGAGACCATATGATTTCCTTTTGCTCGTGTAACTGCAAATCTTAGAGAAGAGGGTACAACGATGTTCTTGTCGAGTTGCTGTCTGCAGGTGAGCTCCACGGAGCCTGCATAATCCTAATTATAATACGAACCTTTGATACCAACAGAAAGGTGGGGGACCCAGGATCTGCCCTTATGCAAGGTTTCAACACCACATGGGAGCAAACTCACTTTTTCCAATTATAAATTAAGTAAGTATCTTTTAATTAAAGTCTCACACCTTATGTTAAGGAAATTGTCGTATTTTATTAATGTTTCTGGAGTTATAACCCTTCATTCATTGAGAAACTCAGATCTGTGTACGTCAAATAAATCCCATTTAATATGGGGAACATAAAAAAGGATAACACTCTGGCCATTGCAGGAACCAAGACAAAGAAATGTTAAAATGATACATTTACAGGATTTGTTTTTGTTTTTGAAATGGAGACTCATTCTGTTGCCCAGGCTGGAGTGAAGTGATATGTTGTTGGCTTACTTCAACCTCAATCTCCCAGATTCTCCACCCATATCATTCTCCAAGGAAATGTTACAGACTCTGAATGTCTACTAGATAAATAAAATATTTCACTGGTTTGTTCTGTAATACATCTGGTCAGACAACATTTATTGCCTTTAATTCATGCTTATCTTAATTAATGTTTTCTGTCAGCAAATAGCACTTATAGGTAAGAAATTCTTTTCTAGCCTAAAAAAAAAAAAGTGATTCTCCACCCTCAGCCTCCTGAGTAGCTGGGACTACAGGTTGTGTGCCACCATACCTGGCTATTTTTTTTGTATTTTTAATAGAGACAGGGTTTCACCATATTGGTCAGGCTGGTCTTGAACTCCTGATCTCAAGTTATCTGCGGATCTCAAGTAGCCTTCCAAAGTACTGGGACTACAGGCTTGAGCAACCATGCCCAGCCAATTACAGGATTTTTATAATTGATATCCTGATGGAAAATGACCTATTAATCTGGTATTTATGATGTTGGTATTGAGGTTCATGGCTCAAGAAAGGAAGTCTGAAAATGCTAAAATTCATGGAGGAGTTGGCTGATCTGTCACTGCCTGATTCCGTTTTTCCTAAGCAGCAGCTATAGCAACAGTGCCCAACTCCTGGGCCTTCCTTTTCCCATTTGCCCAGAAATTGTATGGATTCTTGAGGACCAAATCCTTCATTTTGGTGATGAGCTCCTCAGCAATCTCCTGGGCACTGAAGTTGACAAATGCATTATCCCTGAACCAATTTCAGGGTATGGTCTCTTCCAGGGCAGTCTTCTCCAGGGTAGAAAATGTACCACAAAATGCCTTGAAGTCAGTGCATTTGTTTACATATGAGGTTTACGAATGAAGGCATCTTTAATTCCAACACTTTCCCCAGGAGTCTCACTATTACATTGTCTATATTGACACTCATTTTGCAAGAAATATTTAATTAAAATATAACAAAAACCATTTGATTGCTGTCCTTCACATTGCTAGTTAAAATAATCAACTGAAAAACTGGATCGAAGAAAATGTACATTTCCAATAAAGGCAAAGTTTAGAAACACATGTTTTATTACACAAACCATCGTATGATTTAACTCAATTCAGAAAAAGTGAAGGCTTTTTCTTTGTCTTAGACAAGCTATTCCTAAAGTTAATATAAAAAAAGGAAAATGCATAATTAGTCAAAAAGTTTCTGACAAATAAAAATAATGAAAATATTTTAACTGCATGGTAGGTAAAAACATGTTATAAGAGACTGGGATTAAAGAGTTTGGTATTAGAGGCTGAATAGATACACGAATAGAGTCCACAAATAGGCACAAATGTGCTATGAAATGAAAAATGCATTAGGCGGAAAACAGACTGATTATTCAAACACTGGCATGTCTACAGTAGCCATCGTAAGGTATTATCTCACTAAATAAAGTTAGGGCATTATCTCATACCTTTGGTAAACAATTTCTAGATTAGTAAAAGATTAAAAATGAAATTATAGCAAGAAAATAGTATGTAAAATGTGGGTTTATTTTAAATAAAGACAAACTCCAGAAGTTATACAACAATATGTATACTGTGCAACTCTTTAAAAATGATGATTTCATATGCAGATATGCTTCTGTGTTCATAAAATAATCCTGGAAAGAACTGAGAGCTGGATCAGTTGTCCCTTTGGCAGATAGAATGGGGTAGACAAGTGATATTAGAAAGTATAAATTCACTACATGTTATTTTTGTGTGACTTAGGTGTTTAATCGTGTGCATATACTGTGTTAAAAAGTAAATAAGAGACAATTAGCAAATTTCAAAAGGAGACTTTGTTTCCTGTAGGGCATGGAAGGAACTGAGAAGTGGTCACTCCCTTCTTCACAACAAGAAGAAAGCTGAACTGAAAAGTCAACAACTCTTCTTAGATCTTGTAGAAAAATGACATCAGAGGGCAAATGCTTCCCCTGACCATGGAGAGACAAGCAGGTGCGTAAAGACAGCTGCAACTTACTGAGGTAAAATCCTCTGTAGGAGCACAGCTGTGGCAGGGAGACCTAAACTGCAGTTGGCGAGTTTCCGGAGACTCTGAGTGGACAAGCCGGATGGATAAAATCTCGAGGGGACACTGTATTGGGGTGGAGATCCCATACGTTTGCAAGTTTTACCTCCAGAAGCTCAACCAGGTTCTTGCAGTGAAAACCAGAGAAAAATTCTGGGAGAAAAAGAAATCATTTTGAAATATGCCATGGTACTCCCTTTTTCTTGATTAATTTGCTCTCAGGAAAAACTTCTTAAATCAAGCCTAACCTCATGGAGTATTATCAGAGCCTACCTGACCTGGGAGAAGGGAAATAAATACCCAACACCAGCCCACTGTAGGCAACCTGTCCCAGCTAAGGGGGAAAAAACTGAAACCTTGGCAAACACTTGTGAAGGTCACAGGCTCAGGAGAGACTGAGACCTACTCATATGCCAATCGAAAGCTTCCTCCTCATGAGTGGGGGCCCCTCCCTCTATAACTGCCCTCCTGTCTTTTTTTCTATATCACTCACGTATTGGTCAAAGTCAATACCATGTTCATCTAAGCTGGGGGCACTAGGACGTTTGTCCAACTTCACATTTATGATTTGGCAGAGGATTTCCCAGCCCTTTTCTATATTCTAGTATTAAGAGTGAATGCTTTGGTTAGATTCAGGATTGTTTGAACATAAAATGATTCACAGGCAAGGCTACGAGCTTTCCATCTCATCACATTATTTGCCACAGTTTCTGATTGTCCCATTTTACTGATGCCAAAGTTAAATCAGCGTGCTCAGCCCCACACTCCCAGCGGAAAGTTTCACATCAAAATTTTGCTTAATGGTCTTAGCAGCTATCGGTGATAGTTTCTTTTAAAAAAGATTTCATCGGGGATTGTAAAATTGTGCTGTTCTAATACTGTTGGTCCTTCTATAATTAATTGGAATTTGTCTATAGTGAAGGATTTCGTTTCCCACCAATGATAAGAGTTCAGAGAAGGCAGGATACCTACTACCTTTTCTCTCTATTTGTCAGCTGTAAGAATAACGATTCAGTACCCTTGCACCCAACACAACATCTTATACTTCATATAAACTAGAACTGCTTGTGCCAAATTATATTTTTATTTTATCATGAATTTTTACGTATTTTTATACTTCTATCTTCTTCCTACTTATTGATTTCATTTTCATGTGAATGTGTATATTAAGATTTTTCTATGTGATTATTTTATAAAGAACCAGCTTTTTTAGTTATACATTTTCTTACAACTTTACATTTTTAAAATATATTGTTTCAAAAATTTTATTTTCCATGTTTTCTTTATGCATCTTTTACATAACCTTTTTAATTTTAGAACAATTTTTAAGAAAACCAGCAGAATAGATTCCTATACATCCTACCTTCTGTTTCCTTACATTAGTATGATAATTCTTTAAATTAGTATGGCACTTTTGATATGAATAATAAATAAATATTCACACATTATTGTAACTAAAGTGCATACTGCATTGAGATTACTTTATTGCATACCTAATGGCCTTTTGCTACTTTGGGATCCTGTCTATATCTGTGATGTGACCTTAGGCTCGCCTTATCTGAGGCAGCTTCTCAGACTTGTCTTTGATGACCTTGTCATATTTGAGGAGGACTGTTCAGGTGTTTAATATAATGTCCCTCACCTGGTATTAGTGTGATGTTTTTCTTATGACTAGATTGGGGTTGTGTGTTTTGAAGAGAAAAACCAGAGAGTTAAAATACCATTTGCTTTTGTGTGTGTGTATATAACATTACATCAACAGAACAGACTATAAATACTGTGTTTTGCTTGATTTGTTCTTTTTTTTGTTTGTTTGTTTTTTGTCCCTGTTGTTTCGAGAACAGCCTTATTTTCTGGCATTACAAGATACTCTGGAATTATCTTATATTTTTTCTACTTCAGTCCTAGAATCAGCCATTCCTTGAAGGAGTCCTGGTTCGTTTTATAGAAGAATGGTCTTAGAAACCAAGACGGGTGTTAAGTGTGTTTGCTGCTACTTAGTAGGCGTATTGTTACCAATGGGTGCTTTGTTTTTTATTTAACATATTTTTGAACTTAAGAAATATGTGTAGAGGTGACAGCTTAGATTGTTTTTGTTGTATAAAAATATTTGAAGCTAGAAAATAGTTCCTGTTGCTGTGTACCAAATTACCATAACCTTATGGCTTATAACGGCATACATTTATTGCCTTACTGTTTTGGAGCTCAGAAGTCCTAAGTGGGTATCACTGGGATGAAATGAGCGTATCAGCAAGGCTGTTCCCCCTGCAGATGACAGGCAAGAATCTGCTGACATGCCTTCTCCAGGTTCTATTAGGTTAGTGCAGAAGTAATTGTGCTTCTTGATGCATTAAAATGGCAAGAACTGCAATTACTTTGGTAACAGCCTAATAAAAGTCACCAGCATTCCTGGACTCACATCTCCTTCTCCGATCTTCAAAGCTAGCCATATCGGTTCAAGTCCTCAAGATGCCACCTCTCTGGTTCTGTCTTTTGATTTCCTCTTCCACTTTAAGGACGCTGTTCCTGACATTGGGCCACCTGGATGACACAGAACAGTTTCCCCTTCTTACAGTCAGATGCTTAGCAAACAATGTCATCTGCAACCTGAATTTCTGTTTGACACGTTTCCTAACATAGGGGTAGGTTTTAGGAATTCTTTTGATAAACATATTTTTGGTAGCCATAACATGCCTGCCATAACTGTGTTGGGCATATATTGATATATAGAGTCTTTTCATTATTTTTAAAATATCTTGATATTATCGTTCTGATTTATTTGACCAAACAATCATTTTGGGTCTTTTTAAAAACTTGCCTGTATTTGTAAAAAAAAAAAAAAAAACCTCTTTTTCAGATTTATTAAAATATGATCAGCAAAAATTGATTTTTCAGTTTGTGAAAATCTGGATAGGTTTTATTAGAGCCTAGTATAGAATGAATTATTGATGGTTGCTTTAAACATACTTTCTACCTGGGAACAACTTTTAACAGCTTTAAACATATTTTTATTGTTTATTCATATTACCCCGTTTTGTCTGCATGATGATTATTTGTGTGGATATCCAGGGAACTCACATGAAGCTTAGGATGAGCTCAAAATAATTGGACAGTGCTATGCCAGGAGAAAGATAGACGCATCAGCAAGCTCCTCCACTGCTAAAAACTCAATCCCTGATTTTTGGCTTGTGGACTGTGACAAAATGCAGTTGTTATTACATTAACAAGTTCATAAAAGTTTTGGCATTACCTTTAAATAATATGCCTTAGGTGATGAATTTGATAGTCAACAGAGAAAGGACTGACTTGAAACAAATCAGGTAGCCTAGGAAGAGCACGGCATCTCCCAGCCAAGAGAGAAATGACCTGGGAATCCAGAGAAGCCACAGAACCCAGAGCTTGCACAGCAATGCACTGAGGAGGAGAGTTCTCCAGAGAGAGAATGACTTACATCTGAAGGGAACCCACTTTGAGCTGAGTGCCCCTCAGACATGCATGTGAGAAAATACCAGACTTCAGAGAAACAACTCGGGAGACTAAGGCAGACTTGCTCTTCACTCTCAATAACACCTTTAGCCTCTTAAACCCTGGTTTCCTCAAAAATATTTAATAAAAATCGCAGGTAAGAAATGATGCCTAAATCATATAGCCAAGATGTTAAGAATGAATAATAATTACTTAAGTAATTTAATCTTTGAAACTTGTTATGTTCATACATGGTATTATTAAGCTCTAATTGGCCTTTAACTTACAACAAAAGTTAGCCTTTCTTTGCAATATGTTACTATAAATTTAATAAGAAGTCACCAAAGGTGACTTTTAGCTCGGTAAGTTAATAAACATACATAATTTCTTTCTTTGAGAGTAATATTTTGTGCAGTGTTATGGGTACTTATGAAATCACAAAATACTTCTCTAAATTTTCATTTTATTTAAAACATGGTAATTATCTATTTCTATTCATCTATAAATTTGTGAGGGATGAAAACCAAAACCTTCTATAGAATATTATTTTCCTCAAGCTTCAGACAAAATTTCTATAAGAAAAAATAATAAAAGGCACTAAATCCAACACAATATTAGTGTACTTAAGAGGCGAGCCTGCCAATAAACATTAGCTGGTTAAATAAACACACTAAACAGCCACATTTTTTGTCATTTCAAAGATATATGGAACAGCATTGCCCTTTAGGGGTTGTAGAGAATAGAACTGAGCTACTAAAAATGGAAATTTATTCTTCAACATATTGCTGCTTAAATAGGGAATATTCTGATGTCTCTAAGGCTTTTCTGGATAATTTTATCAGTTTATGACCCTAATACTTCAAGGCCACAGAATAGCTTTTTCTTTTTTCCTTCTTTAGAGTAAGTTAGAGAATGTCATCTTTCCTATGATTACCACATCTTTATGTCATGCAACTTGTGGTCCCTTGATCTAATAAAAATCATGTCACATTATCTAGTAGTGATTTCTATTATTTGGCTGCATCTACTAACTAATACATAATAAAGCAATGTAAAAATAAAGTTCAATAATAAAGTTAGCATAAATTGTTATGCAATTTTCTTTACTGACTTTTTTTTTAATATAAGCATATTGATAAAGGATTTTTTGGCACTTCTCTGCCTCTTGTGTATTAAATGGCTGGCACAGTGTTTGATGAAAGGCGCCCAGGGCGATGGAAGCGAGATTGCTACAACAGCAGCACATTCACAGCAAAATACAAAGAGGCAGCATTCATACCAGAGGCAGCAATACCCAGCCCTGTTAGTTTTCTTTATCCTTGGGCTGAAACACTTATTTAGGTCGAGAGAAGCATATGATTTCATGTTGACCATTTAATGATTTAAAAATTGATTATAACTCTTAAATTTCTTTTATACCTACACCTTTATTCAAATGACTTTTTGTTTTGGCACCTCTCTGAATGTCATAGAGGTTCTGTGGGGAAGATAATTTTGTTTAGCAAGCATGTCTGATATTCTTTGATGTTTTTAAAATCATAATGAAAATACACTATGTCTAGTTTGATCTTCCTATTATTTAGTTACAAATAACGGTATTTGTAGTATTAATTATCATGCCTTCAATGACTGCATTACTAATCATACCCAGTGAGTCGGAGGTTTTGTAGCTTAAAATGAGACCTTAAAATTCTATGTGCGGATTCTAGGAAAAAGTAACTTTAAGAAGGCTGAAGAACTAGTCTCCATTTAACCAGACGTAACTTAAAAAACAAGATACATGTCATGCTTTTAGCTGATTTCTGAATGTGAGAGTGAATTCTCTTTGATATACATAAAGTTTAAGAACTCAGAGTTCACAAGAAGAACTAGAAAATTATTCCTGAGCAAAGACAAGCGATGTCAGCAACATACACAAAGAACATTCCCTTCAGAGCAAAATGAGGGGGCTGTTACTCATCTACAATTGTCATAGAGATATGCAAAATATTAATAAAACTTCTCATATGTAATTAGCTCAATCCCATCCAACTGGCTTCTCCTCATTTCTCTCTCAGCCCTGGATGACCATAGCTATCAAATAAGCAAATCGTGTTCCTGCCCCATTTCTCTGGATGAAATGGCTTAATGAAACCTAGCATGGAGGCCCTTCTGGAAGGACAAGTGGCTTCACAGGGGTGATCCGCTTGAGGAGCAGCATGCCCTGGGAGGCGGTCAGTGCGTCTGACCTCATTGGCGTTGCACTCCACTAATGGTCTCTAAGATGCTCTCAGAACAACACATGTTCCTGACTATTCAGACAGAGAGAAAGAGAGGGCACCAGTAGGCATGCAGTGATGTCATCCCAGAGAACTATGGTCATGGGCTTGCCTGTTAGACCTTGTGAATGAAATGGTGTTTGTAAAGTAATGGTGAAATTCCGGATATGTTTCCAAGGTAAAGACCATGGCTTTTGCTGAAAGAGAGATTGGATGCACTATTATATACGAGAAAATAAATCAAAGATGATGCTGGATTTGGGTCCCGATTTATTTTTTGTAATTGAGAATTTAACATTCTGAAGTTCTCTGGGGAGAGATGTGCTAATCTATCACTTATTTTAACGGCTGCATCTCACTGATGATGGCTTTGTGTACTTGGTGACCCTCCAGCTCCTATTCATTTGTTTTCAATCTGTGCTAATCCAGGCCACCTAAATTGAAGAGTCTCCTCCAGAGATAATGAGCGATTCCTGATGTGGTAAGCCAAGGGTGGTCATGAATTGAGACAACGGTTGTCCATGTGCCAAATGCCTACAGGTGCCCATCCCAGCGCCCTCTCCATTCTCTCACCAGGGGAATTGCCATGGCAACCTGCTTTTTACCTTTGTCACCTAGCAATGCCTCATCCCGGCTTCCTGACTGCATCTTGGATTCTGTACCCAGGGTGTCTTGGACACAGGCTTGGTGCACATCCATGCTGGATGTGGGATGCTCATCCATGCTCAACTTGAAAGGGTGTTAACATCTCATGAAGAAAACCTTGACCCTTGGGAACAGGATCCACTGGATGAATTCATTTTTCTTCCATCCTTTGGGCAGAAGATTTTGATTCATGATTTATCGGCACCTTAATGGGCCCTAGATGACTGGCACTCAGATTCTGATGGTGGTGACCATTTCAATAACATGATTTACCTAGTATTTCCTGTTTCCAGAATTTTTTCTTAAATTATACCACTTGGATGAAAACCTTTGTGATACCCTTGCTTTTTGGAAGGTACTTCAGCCAAAAGAGTTCACCTCAAGGTTCCTAGACGTAATGTGGGAATGTCTGACTCAGCTCTTCCAGGCATGCTCAAAGACCTAGTGTGTTTTTTTCATAATCAATTAGTGTTACAATGGGAGTATCTTCTAAATCATCGAGTTACCATGCTAGTTGTGTGTTTTCAGTGAGTGATTAAATCTTTGTGCTTTAATTTACTCAACTGTGAAATAAAGGTATTAATTACATTCACTTTCCATTACTAGTTTGGGAATTAATTGTGTTTGTATATGTAAAGTCCTTAAACAGTGCTTGACATAGAGTAAGAAATAAGTGTTAGCTATCCTTTAGAGCCATTCTTAGTATTGTTAAGTATTCATGGAATGAATGACAGGTATGCAGTAGACTTCATATTTGCAGTGATCGAAGATTTTCAGTGGAAGTGTTGTTAAGAAGTTCAATAACAGCAGGAAGAAAAGGGAATGGTAAAAAATGTGTTAAAAGGTATAAGTAATGTCATACAAAATGGCGCTTCTTTAAATATATGTAAAAATAATTATAGTAACTGACAGAATTTAAGTAAGAGAACCTAAAAATTAAAACAAAAAGTAGGAGGTGCATTTGAAAGCAAACTGTATTATTTAAAGATTCTTGGCAGTTCTTGCAAATATTTGACCTGGTATACATTAGGCTATCAAATAATCTCTTAAAAAACTTTTATTTTAAGTTCAGAGGCACATGTGCAGGTTTGTTACATAGGTAAACATGTGTCAGGGGCCCTGTTGTTCAGATTATTTCATCATCCAGGTATTAAGCCTAAGACCCATTCGTTATCTTTCCTGATCCTCTCCCTCCTTCTGCCCTCCACTCTCCAAGAGGCCACAGTGTGTGTGAAGCTGCGCTAAACACTAGTTCTGTACATTTCCAGGAAGAACTTTCTCTGGGGAAGACGTCTGAGCTTTCCTTTGGTAAGAATGGTCACAGCGGCTCCTGGAGGCAAGGGTCTTATTCCTGTCCACGGTGTAACTCCAAAACTAAGAGCAGTCCTTGGCCCAGAGCAATTGTGCACAGAAGATGTGGAATCAGTGAGCAAACCAACAGGGAAACCCCAGGAATTTATGAGTGCATTGGTTTATTTGAACCAATGAGTACTGTACTACTCTATCAGTGTTTTGATATTTGGTCTCCTAAGGAACCTCCAACACTGTCTCTCACTCTCTCTGTCTCTCTCTGGCCCACCTTTATCTTTGTCCCTGCCTCTCTCTTCCTCTCTCTTGTCTCCCTCTTTGTCTCTTCATTTCTGTGTCTCTCTGTCTCTCTCTGTTTCTCTCTCTCTCTCTGTCTCTTTCTCTCCCTTTCTCTGTTTCTGTCTCTGTCTCTCTTTCTCTTCATCTGCATTTGTGAATCACCCCGTTACCACACAGCAGACATCACTCCCTTCGACTTCATTCTACCTGGTCACTTGAGAAAGTTTCAGCACAATTCTGAGCTGTCTGATCAAAGGATGCGGGCTAGTTGATCAAATCACTTCTAATTTTATTCAACCTTGCTTCTCACGGATTGAGGGGCACTGTAGACAGAAATATGAGCTACCACTGGATATTTAATTTCTTCCTGCCTACTGGTTGTGAATTATAGTGTTTGGTTTATTTCAAATCAAACCCGACACATTCCACTGACTGAATTCAAGATTTTCACAGTTCCATGTAACATAAAACTCTGATCAAATATTAAGCTAGTAAAAAATATATGTTAGTTTTTTTTTAATTGTGCAGTCAAAATAAGTTTCCTGATGATTTTATTTGCAACAACGTTTTTGCTATTCTGCAGACTCTGCCTGTGTTTGGGCATGACAGGAATAGAGATGGCCGTACGTCTCAGAACAGCCAGGAAAGGCAGTGTCAGCCTTAGCGTTTTCCACACAGAGGGCAAATCCATGATCAAAATCCCCTGCAGTCCTAATGGATTCATTCTTATCAAATTTGCAGATAAACTTTATGACCACAACTTTCTGCTTATCTCTTCCATTGTAATTCTTTGTGCTGTATTTATGAGTGACATTTGAATAGCTAAGGATTTTCTTTGAAATTATTTTTCCATTAAGATCAGCAATCACTTGCAAACTGAATTCATTAAAACTTATTTTGAAAGAGAGTGGTTATATTAATGCAAAAATACTGACAAGAGTGGAGTATGATTGAACCTGAGTGCTTCTAGATTCCTTTGGAGAATTTTCAATAAAATTTATTTCAGTTAGTTTCAGATTCAAATTCAAACCTGAATTGAAATGCTAATCATTAATTTTACTTCTTCAGGGGTTAAAGTAATTACATGAAAAATGTAGACAATCAGCATGAAAGATTATTTATCCTTTTGAGAAGAGCCTAAAAGTGTATGTGATTTTGTTTTCATGACCCCTCTATTTCACAGATTTACTTTTTTTATGTGAACAATAAAATTATGTAGGTATTTTGTTAAAATATCCCAATACTCTTTTTATTTATTTTATTTTATTTTTATTATTTCTGCTTAAGAAAGCAACACAAGTTTGTAGCTGGAATTAAAAGAGATTATGTTTTGTTAAAATGTTCATCTATTTTGTTATTTGCTTGTTAGGACATGCAGATTGATTTCCTAGTGTTATTAATAAAACTTTGTTGACTATTTTATTAGCATATTAACTTTTTTATGTACAGAATTTGGTATAATTTTAACTCATTGCTTTAAATAAGAAGACCACTTTATATTTTTAAAGGCATTCTTTAAAGAGTAAATAAATATATGATTGCTTCTCAATCTATTTACATGTTCTAAAATTTGAGACTTATTTGTCTCTTTGTAAGTAGTCATTTTTCAGAGGTAGTAAAGTTTGCTAAAATATCTCCAGGTCTCCAGATCACATGGTTAAATTCTATCATACCATCCATAGAGAAATGCCTTGCTTTTGCAATGGGTTTTTCATTTCTAGAAAACCCAAAATCTCTGTTCAATAGATGCAGTTTATTAATGTCATGGATGGGGTCATGTGAGCAGTGGCAGAAACAAAGATCACGTGATCAGGAGGCTGGAAGGTTAATTCTTGACAGATACCACATGGAAGAAAACTATTACAAAGAGTGCTTTCCAATCAATGAGATGTTATTATGAGCCACAGATCTAATTTATTTTAATCAATGAGTGTTTTTACTATATTTACTAAGAGATAGTCTATGGAATTCTTATAGGATATTCTGCCCGAGGCTAAAGGTCATGCTTCCTTTTTTATTCAGATTCTATCATACTGTCTAGTTTTATTCCTATTAAAATACGCTTTTTACTTTCCACAGATTTTTTTTCTCTAAAGATTTCTTGAACACTATGTTTTAAGAAATTATTTGAATACCAAGTGCATGGTGGGAAATGAAATGTGATGGGGTGTTAAAATTCCAAAGTCTCGAGGACATGACAGAGTTATGGAGAAACAAACATTCTATCTAGGGTCATTCGATACCACAGTTTGATTCTTTTTTTTTTCCTCTGGAAGTGGGTAATTCATTCTCCTGGGACTAGGGTGGGTGCAATGTATGATTACCCAGGAGACCTCAAGGGCCAGGAATACCTCAAGAGAGGGCAAACTTTACCAGATTATGTCAAGTTTAAAAATGGCAAAAAAAAATCCCTTGCAGAGTACCCCTATGAATGATATAAAGGCAGACCTTTTATTTGTCTTGGTTTCCGAGGTCTGCAAGATGGATATCCTTTAAGGCCTTTTGATAATGCATCATTGACATTCCTTTGCCTAAGCTTCAAATACAAAAAAGTAATCTTGAAGTTATTAATTTACTCTTCAAACTGTTATGAAGCTATTACTTTGGACTGGATATTATTGTGGGTGTTGCGGATACATCAATAATCATAGCCTGGTCTTCACCTTGAAGGCTTTTAAGATCCTTGGGGCAAACAGACAACTACAGTTATGGCCACGTACAAAGGAATAAGTCGAGTCTCCACTTGTCTTCATTGAAATACATAAACTGTATGTGAATGCACACCATACCATAATTCAATCAGGATATTTATATATAATAATAAAGCAGATCATGTGTTTTTAGGTAAAATAAGAGGAACATGGCTCAGGATATGAACTCTTAACAAGACTGTCTGGGTTTGTGCCATGGCTCCGGAACTTCCCAGCTATTTCACCTTTATCATGTTACCTGGTATTTTCTTTTCTTGAAATATGGGGGATAATATCAGCACACACCCTACTCCCCACACCACACAGACACACAGAGCCATAAAGGCCACTGATATAAACACACGGGTGATTTTACCATCAAGAAACTCTGTTAATTCCTTTTATTTATGTATGTATGTTTGGAGGCAGAGTCTCGCTCTGTCACCCAGGCTGGAGTGCAGTGGCGTGGTGGAGACTCCTTGCAGCCTTTGTCTCCCAGGTTCATGCCATTCTTGTTTCTCAGCCTCCTGAGTAGTTGGAACTACAGGTGTGAGCCAATATGTCTAGCTTATTTTTTCATTTTTAGTAGACATGGGTTTTCACCATGTTGGCCAGGCTGGTCTCAAACTCCTGACCTCAGGTAATCCACCTGCCGCAGCCTCCCAAAGTACTGGGATTACAAGCATTAGCCACGGCGCCAGTCCTGCTATTTTTAATGTAATGTATAATTATTATCAATTCCATTATTATCTTTAATTTCTTGAAATGCAAATGTCTTTGCAAAAATCAAACTTAGAGAGGCTCTGTAGCTCCAGCATTAGGCTGTGACAAGTGGGTATCAACGTAGAAAATAATTAAAAGAAACTATTATAAAACGAATTGGTTATAACATCTGATAATGTAACATGCACAGTTATTGACCAAAAATCAACAGCAAACTCAGAAACTTAGCCCACTGCCAAGAACATAGAAAGAACCTAAAAATAATTGTATCCTAAAGTTATGAAAATCATTATTTTGAATACTTTCCACTAGTAGTGGACAGCTGTAGTCTAATGGTCCTGTGTTGCTTGGGTTTTTCGCAGAGGGTTTGGTTTGTGGGAAACTCTAATTCATGGAGTTACTGACATCTCACACCCATCTTCCTATGTTGTGTTGCTTGGGTTTTTCGCAGAGGGTTTGGTTTGTGGGAAACTCTAATTCATGGAGTTACTGTCATCTCACACCCATGCTATTAAAGACAGCATACGTTGTCTTTAAATCCTTTCCAACGGCTGTTGAAGATTCATTTTGAAGTAGTTGCCATTTCTCATCTCCAAAATGATGGTATCAAGAAGATGATGTTTTCTAAAAAATTTAAATAGAGAAATGCAAAGGACATTCGAATTTGCAGGTCTGTAAACGAAAAACGAGTCTGGCATATCAAACTGACTTAAAATATGAAGGCACAGAAAAAAAAAGTGGGGTTTTGATTTATTCTATTGAAGAGTTATCAAAAAGGCATTATAAGCATTTTCCCAAGATTATCCATTCATAAAGCAAAGCCAAGGTAACCTATCCATATAAGTTAGTTCTGACATTAGAATAGTAAAATAGGTTATGTGGCAGAAGTCAGATCTCGGAGACTGTGCTCTTCATTCCAATAAGCATACATTTGAATGGGTTTTGTTACGTGGGCCGGGGGAAGCCCCTGAAACGTTTGAAATAGAGGATGGACTCTGTTTCTTGCTCTGACTCACACACACTCACTCTCTCTCTGTCTTTTCTCTCTCTCCCCTCCCCTTTCTGGCCCATGAGTCCTATGGCAATCTAGGAACTGGTACTTAGGGCCTGAAATGAGGTGGGGTGGTGCACGTAATCTTTCGTGTGCATCATCCTTAAGGCATATGTGGAGATAAAAGTGGAACAGTTGGTTTCCTTCTTGAGTAAGTGAGTGTTGGTGTGGGTGGGAAAGTTTAGACAAGCCAAAACCATCATATGTTGTCAAATAATAAAATGCTAGAGTGGAATAAGCACATTTTTAAGTCAGGAAGATACTTTGTCACCAGAACTAGGACTTTTGTTTCCCACTGAAGTAGACACAATTATTTGGGTTCCTGGGACAGTTTAAAGGACCTGCAGGTAACCGAGCAGAAATTTGCAAGCAGATCTCATTGGACATGTGTCTTTCAGCATGCCAGGTAAAATACTAATGAAAAGTAACACAAGGATTTATCAGATACTGATAGTACAGACTTCCCTGTTATTCCTCCAGAATGATTTCCTCACAGCACCATTGCAATCAATTTACAGATGAGACCAAAAAAAAACAGATTTATTGTCCAATGTTTTCAAGAATCATTGTGTCTGTGTGTGTGTTTTATTTGTTTATTTTTTGATACAGAGTCTTGCTCTGTCACCAGGCTGGACTGCAGTGGTACGATCTCAGCTCACTGTAATCTCAGCCTCCTGGGTTCAAGTGATTCTTCTGCCTCAGCCTCCCGAGTATCTGGGATTACAAGCACCCACCACCATGCCCCACTAAGTTTTGTACTTTTGGTAGAGATGAGGTTTTGCCATGTTGGCCAGGCTGGTCTGGAACTCCTGAAGTCAAGTAATCTGTCTGCCTGGGCCTCCCAAAGTGCTGGGATTACAGGCTTCAGCCACTGCACCTGGCCTGTATCTCTTTTTGCTCGACCCAAATTTTACCCCACGATCAATGGTTAGACCACCGTACTTTGAAGATCCTTTGTAACGAAATGCAACATGTTGGTTTATTGGAATTCTGCAATAATCATGATCATCTTAGAAGAAATATAATTGGCAAGCTTGCATAATTATCTTGTCAATTCTAGGTATTTCTGTTCCAAGACTGTGTTAAGAACCCAGGAGTCAAGAACTGTTAGGTTTTCTGAAGAATCAAAACTCCTATTATGTGAGAGCTCTTTTAACCCCAGCCAAGGCTTCTGCCTTAAAGTCTCTTCATCAGATATTGAAAAGCCACACAATACTCCTGGGCCCTTTCACCAGAGGCGGTACTGCAGACCCTGACTTTCTGCCTTCCCATCGTGCGTTTTAGCCACCTCTGGCCACAGCACACACATGAGCCTGCCCTTCACTCCTGGGGGCCTGGCTTCACATTCTCAGTCTCATTTCTAGTTATAGAGGTTCATGGGGTGCATGGTGTGATCTCGGCTCACTGCAACCTCTGCCTCCCAGGTTCCATTCGTTTTCCTGCCTCAGCCTTCCAAGTAGCTGGGACTACAGGCACTCATCGCCATGCCTGGCTAATTTTTTGTATTTTTAGTAGAGATGGGATTTTACTATGTTGCCCAGGCGGATTGTGAACTCCTGAGCTCAGGTGATCTGCGCATCTCAGCCTCCCAAAGTGCTGGTATTACAGGCCTGAGCCCAGGACACCCAGCCACATGGCTTTTTAAGAACGTTCTTTCTGCTCTCCTTTTGGATTTATTTGGTAAATTTTCTTCACCATTTCTCCTATATTAATTTGGAAAATAGACACTTTAGTTCTTATTTTATTTGTGTTCATCTGCATATTTAGGTTTGATATTTGATGCAAGGAAACTAAGAACACTTCTACTCCATGACATCTTCCCAACTTGGAATGAATTCACTGGAGGTGTGTCTTTCATCCTAGAGGAGCTTCTGGACCTTGAAGAACACATGGGCAATATTTGTTAAATTTCCCAAAACTGTACCCTCGGCTGGAGGTGCCTCTTGCACCTCACACTCAGCTTCTGTGATGTGGCTTTTCCTGCAACAGAAACACGGGGTTTAGAAGTTCCTTTGCTTAGGGGCTAGTGATGGCAAAACCAGTTATTTACTTTGTTTCATTGATTTCCTGAGAAGCCTTTTTTTTTTGCCCTCACTCCTGAAACACATTTTCTCAGGGCACGCGGCCCCAAGTTGACATTTATTATTCTGCCAACGTATTGAAGACGTTCACTGGTTCATGGCTTCCATAATTGTCATTGAAAAGCCAACTTCTGCACAAATTTATTTCATTTGTAGGTCATCTAGCCGCTTTTATGACGTGTTGTTTTGCTTTGGTTGTGGTGTTCTTTAGTTTCCCTGTGATGCAGTGGATTTTTTTTTTTTTTTGGCATATTTAAGTTGGGATCTTTTTATAATTCCTGACTTTGAAGAGCAATTTCTTTCATCAGTTTATACACACACACACCCAGCACACACACAGACATTAGTGCTTCATGTTGTGTTTATTTTGTCTTTCTTTTCCTTTTATAACTTCAAGTCTATGCATGATAATTTCTTTCAAACTGGAATTTTTGTCCTTGATTTCTCAATGTTTTCCAAATGTCATCCCTCTATGTTGAATTTTGGATGTTTTAAAAATTTACTTCCAGTTTAAATATTCTGTCTTCAAATACATCTAATCTGTGGTTAGATTCATGCAATATGATTTTAACTTTAATTATGTTTTTAGTTTATATATATTCTATTTGACACTTTACTCTTTTCAAATCTACCTGTTAATTTTTTGATAGGCTCCTGGCCTTTGCTCATATTTAAAACTATCTTTTGATTAAACATTTTTTAACCTCCATTTTATATTCTACCAGTGTTATAATATTTGGAGGGTTTTCAGTTTTGATTATGTTTTTTATTGTTCCTTCTGGCTCTTGTTCATAGTATGCTGTTTTTGTTTGGTTACCTTGATGATTAACTCTGAACTTACCCTGTATGGAAGTTTTTCTCTAAGAAGTTATTGAGGTTAAATGTGGAATCTTGTGGGGAAAATCACAATTGATTCTGCAGTTTCACTGTGCATATTGTCCACTGGGTTTTCTGAGTTAAATTCCCAGGTGAGGTTTCATTTGAGCCACCCAGGTGTGGAGAAGGCAGGTGGAGATCCAGGTATGCATGCGAGTTCTCGGCATGAGAGAATGACCTCTTCACCCAGGGATAAAATTGATTTAGACACATTTCCTTCCTCTTTTCCCAGAGAGTGGCAAGTCTTAGTTCACCATGACCCTTATATGTGTCTCCTGGGGTTCCACTTTATTATAAGGTGTCCTATTCAGTGTATCATTTTTAGGGCCTGGTAGACTTAATCTCCTGTGTCTTGCTTCCTTCAAAGCTCTGAAAAAGGTTAAATTCACTTGGGTTTGGAAAATGTCTTCAGGGTAAAAGACAAGTCAGAGCTTTGTTCACTTCTTTTCCTCTTGTTTTTACTCAGTGTTGACCTCTGCAGAATCCTCTTGGTATTAAAAAATATATTGGTGCAATAGAAATAATATTAATGTGTATTTTATTAATATTCTGCCCTTTTAGCTTCCAGTTGGAGGGTCGGTTTCCATATTGATTTGGCTCTTCAGCTGAAAACAGAATTCCAGATGCATTGCCACATAGCACTTGGTACTAGAGAAGGCTGTAAGGCACCTGCCCCTTCCCTGTCGGGCTGAGGATTTATCCTCCAAGCTGCTGTGACTGCAGCCAGAAGAAGCTCAGCTTTCAGCCACCTTCAGGGATTGCTTGGATGAAGAAAGTCAGCTGCTCCCAGACAGACCACATCGACTGCTTGCGGATGCAAGGGTAACCCAGGCCCTCCAGCCTCTGTGTCTCGCAGGCTGTCGTGAAGCACTGGTGGAATGGGCATCAGAGGCCGACTTTTCTCCTGTAGCGTTGCTCCCTTCCAGCTTCTCCCCTTACAGAATGGCTATGCCCAGAGCACATCCTGGGGAGCACAGTGCAGGGAATCTCCATGTCAGAGAATCTGCACACATGGCCAGAGCTGTGGCCCTGTGAGACGCTCCACCACATTGAAAAACTCTGAAAACTTGGTGGCAGCCACGAACACCTCATTTTTCTAGCTAAATAATAATATTAGTAATAATAACAAAAAAGATATCTACCTACTCTCTCCTCCTATTCACAGAAAGTTTCTTCTTTATCTTACCGTTGGCTTGATTTAAACCGACAATTTCTAATTGGTGAGAAAATACTCATATTCTCACCCCATACTGACTAAAGTGTATTTTAAAATCTTTGTTGCTTTCTTTGCATGAATCTGTTTCTATAGAAGGCTCTAAAGACACAACTTCTAACATATGGTGTCACTCATTTTAGAGTCAGAGTTGTAACCTGCTTTATCTCCAACAAATTTTGCTCACAAAAGATGTTGTCCCAGCTGGGCATGGTGGCTCGTGCCTGTAACCCCAGCACTTTGAGACAGTGAGGCAGGCAGATCACCTGAGGCTAGGAGTGTGAGATCAGCCTGGCCAACATGGTGAAACCCCATCTCTACTAAAAAGATAAAAATTAACCAGGCGTAGTGGCATGCATCTGTAATCCCAGCTACTCAGGAGGCTTAGGTGGGAGGATGGCTTGAACCCCAGAGGTGGAGGTTGCAGTGAGCCGATATCACACCACTGCACTCCAGCCTTGATAGAGCAAGACACTATCTGAGAAAAAAAAAAAAAGAAAGAAAGAAAAAGAAAAAAGTGATTGTCTGTGCTCACAATGCAGTTCTCCACAAGACTGGGGCAGGAGGCTGTGGCCGTGTGGGTCCCACAGTGCTGTCCCCGCCCTCCCCTAGAAGCTGATCACCCCGCCTAGCAAAATGGCAACCTCTCTGCAATTGCAAAGACATCAACACATCCCCTAATGCTTCAGCACAATCAGCGGCAGTTTTGCAAATAATCGAGCATATTTATTAATCCTTCACATGCCCCTCGCTACTCTTGAGATGTCTTTGTAGTATCATCATTAATTAGGATAATCAAATTTCTCTTTTATCTGCGTTCTGTGATTACTAAGCCATTTTGTCTGGCATACACAATTCATTCATTATTATGAAAAAATTTATTTCTTACAAACTTCAAACAACATCTTCCTTATCTTCAATAGCACATAGTCTATTAGGAAACAGATATCATTTTCCACACTGAATAAGTATAATTCAGAAGGACATTTCTAAATAATACCTCATCTGGTTTTATGTTCAGTCTATCCTATTTCAATGCTTCATTTGACTGGAATCTACAAAGTGATATAATTCATCTTTAAAGTTAGGATAATTTTCCTCTTCTCCTTTGGAAAGGACTTTTGATGGATATATTCTTGTCTGAAAGTCACTTGGCAGTTTTGAAGAATTCAGTGTTAGATAAGTCTTAGTTAACATTATATATGCATATTTTTCTTATTAAGGAATTAATGATAATGAGTGTGAATGATTAGACTAAAGGATGAAACTGTCTCTGTTAAAGAGATCATTTCTCCTTATTTTAATTTTAATTATAAAGTTAACTGTACAGTTTTTATATTTTAATGTGAAGCATCTATTTTTTGTTTAATATGGTTTAGTGCCTCGTAATATGTGGACCTTGCAACAGAATCACCCTGAGGAACTTACTTTTTTGTTTTTTTTGAGACAGGGTCTTGCTCTGTTGCCCAGGCTGGAGTGCTGTGGCACCATCTCAGCTCACTGCAACCTCCGCCTCCCGGGTTCAAGCGATTCCCCTGCCTCAATCTCCCGAGTAGCTGGGAATACAGATGCCACCACACCCCGCTAATTTTTTTGTATTTTAGTAGAGATGGGATTTCACCATGTTGGCCAGGATGGTCTCAATTCCTGACCTTGTGATCTGCCCGCCTCGGCCTCCCAAAGTGCTGGGATTACAGGCGTGAGCCACCACGCCCGGCCCTGAGGAACTTATTTTTAATGGTGATCCTTGTTCCCAGTCTCAACTTGGTTAGAAGTTTGTTGGACATTTTTCTAGTTTGCATTTAATATGCTTTGCATGTGATATTTTGCACACTGAAGTTCTGAAAACTATTGGTTTCTTGGTCAGGAGTCATGTAGTTCTAAAACTCACCTCCTGGCCACTTCTTTGAATAAGGAAAATCGTATCACCTCTGGAGTCCTCGGTCCCATTGCCTTCAGAATGTGGACCGTGCTGGGACCCACCACTCAGTCTCACTTTCTCCGCAGGTGGTTTTGTGCCTCGGAGGCTGTTTACTCCTAACTTGTGGTTTCCTTGGCAGGTGCAGGAAGACCCACTTACTTTCAGTCAGCCCCATGTGCCAGGATCCATGCTGTATTTTCTAAAAACTGAAATTCTAAATTCTTTATTTATTGCCTCTTTGCAACTGAGATATTGCATTGAGACCATTTGAACCAGGACATGAGACGCACACAACCTTAATCAGATTCAGCATTTTTCTTCATTTGAGAAATATTCCTGGGTGTCGGTTACCTTAAGCCTCTTTGAGTCATATTTCTTAATATTTAAGGTCAAAGAATACCCAGCATTTCCAACCTTGTCAGGCTCCTGCTGTCTGAACTTAGTTGCTGTTGATCTCTTTTTGAGATGACAGTTTTGCAATACTTTATAGGAGAAACCAAATAATAACCAATACACATAAAAATGTTATTTCCAGCTGTTGGTTTATAACTACACTCTGGAATTCTGTGGTCTGTTTTCCTGGTTTGTGCGGGAGATGGTTTTATTGCCTGCTCACTGCAGAACTTGAGCCTACAACTTTCTTGTTTCCAGTATCAGATGTTTTGCCATCCATTTCCTTACGGCTAAGTTCACCCCATGTAGTTTAGGTTTTCCATTACAGCAACATTCAGCAAGGTCCAATTTTATATACTAGATAGGGGAATGTGAGATATGCTATCAGTCGAGCCCCCAAACCTCAGGAGTTTACGATAAAAGAAATGTGACTCTGCCCCAGCTGAAACTGAAAACACGTGTTCCTGGCTGTGTGGCGTGACCCTTCTCCAAGAGGCTGTTCAGGACATGGTGCCTCCTACCCTGTGGCCCTCTGTCCCTCGTAACCAGCTCCCCAGCTGCCCTGTGGAGCCCCACTAAATCAGCCAGGGGGTGACAAATGTGTCCAGAAGGCTAATTGCTGCCTAAGCCTCTGGGCTAAGAAGTGACAGAGCTCAGACCTCATTTCCACTTGTGTTCCACCTGGGAGAACAACCACTAACGCCACATCAAACCAGCTGAGGCATTATTTAGAAATGTCCTTCTGAATTATACTTTTGCAGTGTGGAAAAGAACTAGGTGTGCTGGGAGAGAGATGTAGTTCCTGGGGGCCCAGGCTCTTCTCAGAAGAAACACTTTGACACAAAAGAAAAGTAGAGAGATGGGCGGGCAGCTGTCTGTGCCAGGAGGCCTTCCAGGAGCTCTCCAAGCAAAAAGGGATAACACAGCCAAAACTTGGAGCATTTCCTCGGTTGGTTTATTTTGTGAGTTACCATGGAATACATCGACTGCAGAGTAAGTTTTCCAGAGACCCAGTGGAAGACAGAACTTGTTAATTTGGCTACGATGTTAGGAAAGGATTGTAGAGATGTTTCCTCGAGGGTCAGAATGGTGGTGTCCCTCCCAAATTCACATATCGAAACCCTAAAGCATGATGCAATTAAACCAAGCGGTGAGGCCTTTGGAAGGTGATTCCATCATGAGGGTTGAGCCCTCATTAATGGGATTAGTGCTGTCATAAAAGGGACTCCCAGAAGTAATTTGCCCTCTTTCCCCTATGCAGGGACACAGTAAGAAGTGAGCAGGCTGCCACTTGGGACTGAGCCTCACCAGGACCCAACCATGCTGGCTCCCTGACCTCTGATGCCCAGCCTTCCGAGCTGGGAGAAATCCCTGTGTGCTGTTTACAGGTCTCCCCAGCAATGGAATACAGCACACGTGTAAGTGCTTTTAGCAAATTCAAAGTGGTACTTTGCCATAGCAGCCGGAACTGACTAAGGAGCTGTTTTATAACCTAAGTCCTAAAGCAGTCTTGACATGGAATTTGATTTCTGTGCATTTTTTTTTTCTGGGAGAATTCCCATTGTTTTCTTTAGAAGCTCAAAATCTCAGTGAGTCCCTATGTTAGGTGTGTGACTAGGAGGCAGCAGTTAAGGTGGCTGTGGTAACTCACTGAGATTGAGCTCAGGTCTCGGCTCTGTTTCTCTCTGGTTGAGTTGTGCAAACAGGTGCCTTATCCTAAGTATCTCATTTTGTATTTACAAATTGGAGTTAATGATAGCATCACCTTCACACAGTGGTTGGGAGAATTGCATGGATCAATATGTGTTGATCTCATAGCAGTGGACAGCATATAGTATGCTCAGTAAACGTTAGCAGTTGTTACCTCAAATATAAACGTATCCATTTCGCAGATGCCTGTATGAATGCAGAAAGAGATTAAAGAGGTTGCTGCCACTGAGAGAGAACAGAACAGAAAAGACAGATGCAGAAGAGATAGGAAGCCAGCCTGCAATTTTGTAGAAGCCCTTCGTGTCGAAATATATTTGTGGCGTTATGAAGTTCGTCTTTTTATAGCACCAGTTTTCCAGTAATTTGCATAACATTAACTATAATTATCACTGCTATTACCAATACAATGACTATTATTGTTTGGCTTTCTTCTAAACTAAATGAGTATTTGTTCCAGGAGGGCCTGACAGTTCCGATGACTGAGTTAACAGCTGGACCACAGTTTGAAATTCCAGCATATACAAAAACAACAAGGTGTTACTTTCATGTATACTGCTTGGAGCTGATAGGTGGCTGCTGCATGGAGTCCAGTTTTCTTTGCTATGTCAAAGAACGTATCATGCATATTGTAAAAGAGCAAGCCATGACAGGTACTGTCCAAAGGCACTTCCGTAGTGGAAATGCTCGCACCTGTCCATCCACTCACAACAGGTGGTGGCCGAACCCGTGAAACGTGGTTGACAGGGCTGAAAACCTGGATTTTTAATTGTATTTAATTTTAATTAATTCCACTTAGATTTAAATGGCCACATGTTGCCTGTGGACGCTGGATTTGCCAACACAGCGTATGAAATCTGCTGTCGGAAGTAGACACTAGAACAGTTTCCACGGAGGAAGTGAAGCCGAGTGAGGAGCATGGAGGTGGGTTGTCAGGCGTGGGAATCTCATGCTGGGAGGGGTCAGCTGTGAACGACCAAAGGCCATCTTGGTGAATTGAGGCTTTCTTCTTACGACGTTCTCTGAAAATATCATGGTTCTCCGTCACATTTATAGAGGAGTCTTTGGTCTAAAGTAAATAAAGACATTTATTTACTTTAATGGAATGCATTTAAAAATGCCAGTTATGAAAAATGAGACACTATTATTGACAATTTGATAGAACTCAATTGTATGCTGTTTTAAAGACTTGAAGCGTAATCGCAATTTGAGGGATTCAAAACACCTGAGAAATCCAATGTAGTCACTAGTTTAGTCTCCTCAAAGCGATGTTGTTCTTCTTCAAATGTCAAGAAGTAATATTATACGAAGGTGTGGCTTAGCCATCCACTTTAATCAGACCCCTTTACATATCCAAGGATGTTTCTGCCCTAATGACTTCATTTCCTAACTCTTCTGACTCTGGAAAACACAAGTCTGCAGTTTCCTGACCAGAAAAGGTTTGTTTGGATGTTTAGATAGTCGTGTTGTCTTTGGACTTTTTATTAAAGTCTTGTGAATTTCTTCCTCATACCAAGATGAGCAAAAACAGGTGAAGTCTTTTTAGCAAATTCAAAGATGGATGAACGAGAATGACTGTGATTCCTGAATGTTTCCCCACATGAATCGAGCAGAGAGGGCTACAGAGGGCAGGGGGTACCTCCCCCTGGAAATATACTCGGGATTTGAACACCTGTTCTGAGAGCAATGGGAATCCATGGCATCTGTCCAGCGAGGGGTGTCATCCTTAGGTCTTCACTGTTACTGTCTGGCTCTCTTCTAAACTAAGTGAGCACCTGTTCGAGGAGGACCTGACAGTTCCGATGACTGAGTTAACAGCTGGACCAAAGAGACTGCTGGGCTTGAACTGACAGTGAGTCCTGTCTGCCCTGTGGGGCTTCTCCTCACAGCATAAACACAAGAAGACCCCTGATCCACTGAGGCTGTCTTTCGTGCCGTGAGCAGGTGAAAGGAGTGTCAGGGGCCCCGGAGGGTGCTGTGGAGAGGCTGGATCCCGGACGCTGAGCTACACTAAAAGGAAATGAAGAAAGGAAAAATCAGAGCTTCAGAGCTAGCAGCCTGAGGACCACAAAACGAGGATTTGGAGATTTGGGTACAGGTCCGCACACTGCCTTGCAAGGGTCTGCCTCCTGAGATGCTGTTCTAGAACCCACAGCCTTCTGCAAGCACCATTAGGAGTAACTTGGCATCCTCCCACCTTTTTTTTTTTTTTTTTGGCCTGAAAGCAGCATCCTGTCAAACTCTAGAAATGTATTGTAAACTGTAGATGCGGGGCAGGAGCCGCTTTCTTCAGTGGAAAAACCCAGGCTTGCTTCTCCTTCTTCCAAGACATTCCTCTCCATCAAACTTCCGCAGTCTCCTCTGCCTTTCTTGTGCCCTTGAAATAACCTGAACAGCATAAGCAGCACCTGGTTCCTTTCGGAAACTGATTATTCTTTGATTTCACACTCTCTTGGCTTCCTCTCTACTTAGTGTGATACTGGTCGAATATTCCTGCCTTCCTGGCTTTTTTGTTTCATAATTCTCATTTGCACAGAGTTACAATAGTGAAACATCTTTCAGTAATATTTGGAAGTCTTTTGCAACAAGCTCTTTTTGATAATATAATGCAAGGAGAATGACAACTAAAATGCCCTTATTTTAGTGGGTATTTCTGCTTTTGGTATTTGGTACAAGAATTCGATGCCAGAATGAGAACAATAAAATTACATGGAAAATTGTTATTATGAATCATTGAATATTTAATGAATTATGGAAATGAAACTGTCAAACACTGGAGCTGGGATAAGAAGCTGTGAAGGGAAATTGATAAACCCAGAAACCGGAAACACTGCAATTCTGCTGAGCACCACAGCAGCAGGCTCAGCACCCTGAGTTTCTACAGGTTCCCTCGCCCGGAGAAGAGAATGCCGCAGTGCCTTGGATGTGGTGACTTTGTTGGAAACAGCTTCACTGAAAAGAGGAATCAGACATTCCCTCTTAAGGTTTCTGTTAGCCCTTCTTGTGAACTTAGGTTTGGTGTTGAAGCTTAACATCAGGGAATTACACTTTTTTGTTAATTTTTGTTGTGCCCTTTGCTGCAATTGAAGCTTTGGGAAGGGGCACTGATCCAATCGACCCCACCTCCCAGCTCCTCCTCTTCCTTTCAGAGTCGAATGCCCTGCCTCTTGTGGAAAGGATATTCTAATTTCTTCATTTCTGATAATCCAATGTCCTTTCCTACATTCAACCATGTAGCTGGTGTTGAAGGGACTTCCATTCTCTCAGAATTTCAGCTTAAGTCACCAAAGTTGAAGACAATGTGTGTCATTAATGTGCATCATTACATTACCTTGGAGTCTAAAAAGAGTGAGATGCTTTCCATTAAGAACTAGCCTCATCTGTCTCCTGCCCAGATGAAATGGCAGCCAGGGGTCCCAGGAGCTGGAGGGGCTGTCTGTGTCAGTCTGGGTGCCATAAGAGAATACTGTAGAAAGGGGGTTACAAATCTAAATGTGGTTCTCTGAGTTCAGGATGCTGGGAGTCTGAGATCAAGGTGCCAGAGGTTCCGTGTCTGATCCAGGCCTGCATCTGGGTTTGCCACCTTCTCACCTGTAAGTCCAGGGTGAAGGTGCCAGTGGTTCTGTGTGAGATGAAGGTGTGGTGGTTGTGTGTGTGAGATGAAGGTGTGGTGGTTGTGTGTGTGAGATGAAGGTGTGGTGGTTCTGTGTGAGATGAAGGTGTGGTGGTTGTGTGTGAGATGAAGGTGTGGTGGTTGTGTGTGAGATGAAGGTGTGGTGGTTGTGTGTGTGAGATGAAGGTGTGGTGGTTGTGTGTGAGATGAAGGTGCAGTTGTTCTGTGTATGAGATGAAGGTGTGTTGGTTCTGTGTCTGAGATGAAGGTGTGGTTGTTCTGTGTGTGAGATGAAGATGTGGTGGTTGTGTGTGTGAGATGAAGGTGTGTTGGTTCTGTGTGTGAGATGAAGGTGTGGTGGTTGTGTGTGAGATGAAGGTGTAATGGTTCTGTGTGTGAGATGAAGGTGTGGTGATTGTGTGTGAGACGAAGGTGTGGTGGTTCTGTGTGTGAGATGAAGGTGTGGTGGTTGTGTGTGTGAGACGAAGGTGTGGTGGTTGTGTGTGTGAGATGAAGGTGTGGTGGTTCTGTGTGTGAGATGAAGGTGTGGTGGTTGTGTGTGTGAGATGAAGGTGTGGTGGTTGTGTGTGTGAGATGAAGGTGTGGTGGTTGTGTGTGTGAGATGAAGGTGTGGTGGTTCTGTGTCTGGTCCAGGCCTGCATCTGGGTTTGCCACCTTCTCACCTAGAGGGGCACAGGGGATGAAGTCCACTCTCCCAGTGTTCCTGCTTAGAAGGACCCTGAGCCTGTCCCAGGGTGCCACCAATGACATCAGCTCCCATAGGCCCCACCTCCCCCTGCCATGCCACTGGAGGTTGGGGTTCCAGCACATGAATTAGGAGACGCACACCTGCAGTCCATAGCAGTTGTCGTCTAGTAAAGAGCTGCCGGCTGAGACAGAGTGTGCTTCTTCCCTTCCTCTGGAATGGAGGCCAAGGGAGGGGTCACCCAGTGGAAGATTCCAGGTGCCAGGTAGATGGAAGGAGAGCCCGGAGTGCCCTCTCTGGCTGAAGGCAGCCAAGTTGCAGAAGCTGAGGGGCATGGGTCCTGGAGCCGTGACCACTCCGTCCTTGCAGTGGGGCAGGAGGTGGGTGAGTCTCGTGGACATGGAGGTGGGGGCAACTGAGACAGGGGATGAGAGGTGGGTCCCCTGCCGCGCCCGGTACCTAGGATGCAGGATGCAGGAAGCTTGGGTGCTGCAGGGGCTGTGGGCTGGTCTTGCTCCACTCTCCCTCCCTGGGGAGCAAGGGGGCTTGTAGTGGCTTCATAGCAAGCCACAGCAAGCAGTTGAGGGGCAGGTGCCCACGGGGTTCTTAAAAGCATCTTCCACTCAGTGAGGCCTGCTGTGCTGAGGTCCCTGGGGCCTTGAGAAGACCAGGCCTCATTGCCAGCATGTGAGCCTGAGCGTGGGTGTCAGGTGGAGTGGGGCCCGGGTCTGGAGGACTGTGACCTCCAGGAGGGCCCGGGTTCTTCCTCTGCCAGCTGCTTCACCACAGCGCAGCCTGCTCACCCGCTGTGGGAGGCGGTTCTCATTCCTGTCCCCGCAGCTGTGGGTGGGGCCTTAGCTATTTTAACAGAGAGGACAGTGGGAGTGAGCTGTGTGACCCTGGAGGTTAGTCATGAAAGGCAATACTGTATCCACTTTTTCCGCCAGGACACTCTTACTGGGAGCTCAAATCCCCCCACCCACAGAAGAAGTCTGAGGACCTCCAGGCCGAGCTGTAGAGAAGCCCAGCCCCAGGGAGAGGCTGCAGGAAGCAAGAGAAACCATTCCCACCCTGACACTCCCTGCCAGCCCAGACGCTGAGCCTGAGTGACGAAGGCTCCAGGGACCCCAGCTCTCCATGGAAGTCAACCTTGGTCACTGAGTCTTCCCAGCTGAGGTCTGAAACAAAGCAGAGGCCACTTTCACCCTGCCCGTCGTGAAGCCTCCCTTGTGGCGTGCGGATGCCTGGACACCAACACCTGCTTTCAGGTCACCAGGTCGGGGGAGCTCCATGCTGAGCTATTCACCTGGTTAACGCCTTTACTCCATGTCTGCTGGATGCCCTCCTTCCCTCCCCGACTTGGAAGAAGTAAAAGCAGCAACAGAAAACTGTAAAACAGGGAGTGAAATGTCAGAGCAAACCAGGAGCAGCCTTCCCTCCAAATGTGTCTTCCACAGATTTGGAGCTGAACCAAGGATGGGAGGTTGGGGTGAAATGGGAGACGCTTTGGCTGGCTTTGAGAATGATATTTTAAATGATTTAAAGTACTAAAGTAGGACTCACATTTTTACTGAAAGGCGATCAGAAAGCTCTAAGTTTTATCCCAGGTGAACTGAGCAAACAGGAAGAGAAGATATAAAAAGCAACTTTGCCAACAGTCTACTCTCTCTGACTGTGTCCCACAGAGCTCACAGGCCTGGATACACTTCAGACTGTTTTAGTTTCCTAGTGCGTTAATTACTTTCATCCATTAGGTTAGATTAGGTTCTGATGCATTCACATACCAACCCCACTTCTTGGTGGATTAAAGAACTAAGCTGTATTTTTCAACACTACTGCAAATGCAATGCACGGGGGGCTCTGTTTATTGGAGTTTCTCAAGAACTGAAGCTGTCAGTGCAGCTACGGCCTTAGACGCTGGAGGTCACTTTGCCAGAAGGAAATAGAACTCTGGAGGGCTTCATGCCAGCAACTAAATGCTTCATGCTCAAAATGACGTGCAATTATTTCTGCTCACAATTTGTTAGCTATGATTAATCACACGGCACCTCCCAATCACAGGAGATCAGAAAGTGCAATCATGGCAGGGCCAGGAAGCCCAAAATTGATAAAGACTTGGCGAGCCACGGTGGTCACCATAGCTGCTCTGGGCTGGACAGTTACAGCAGAATACAGGAAGCATATTTTGTGGTGATTTTAAGCAAAGTGACAGGGTATAAATGGAAAAGAAAAATTACGATTATTTTAAATGCAAAAATAAGAAAGTTGGAACCTGGAAAAATACCCAGGGAGTTGCAACGATTCAGGAAATTCACGAACACTCTGAGGAAAAGGAGTAAGTGTTGACATCAGTCCTTGGGGCAAAGTGAGGCTGAGGGGACAGAGGAGGCGGACAGACTTACAATACATTATTGATGCAAAGTCACCTGTGATTGTTGATACTTTGTATATCCACTGTTAGAATAAATTATTTTATTTTAAAAAACCTAGCTTAATACATTGTAATGATAGTGGGGAAATATCAATTGAATTGAATTCTTTTGCCACATTCTCCTAACGGTGAAAGAGTATGTGTCTATAGAATGGAAAATGAGTTTTTGGGTGTGATATTTTGATTTAGAGCACAGTTAGCATCTCCTATGAAAATGGGACTGAATCTGTGGTGTATTCATTGTGAGGAATCAAGTTCATTACTTTTCAATATATATATATATTTTAGCAAGATTACTTCTTCAAAGACGATCTAGCCTACAGAAAAGCAGAAGACTTGGTGAAGAGCTTAACCGGAGAAGGTGTTGCTGTGGCTGCAGAGGAGTGCAGGTGGGGGTTCTGCATCCCCCTTTTGGGGTTGATTCTGCCTCCAGTGCCCTGCGGGGCTTGGGCATCCAGGGAAGTTCCGTAGAGGTCGGCTTCAAAATTGCCGGACATGTTTTATACAGGGGAAAGCTGATGTCAAGAAATATTCAGTATTTTACTCAAGGCCAGACAGATAATTAGTAGCTGATTTCAGACTATTGATTTCCAGCCCAGGGATTTTTTTTCCCCTAATCAAATATTAATAACAACTAGAGAATTGTGCTTTACTTTTCTATCATGATTATACTTAAGCAAAGATTTCTCCTTCAGCCTCCTTTACATAGTTAAATAACTAATGACTTAATTCCAGATGTCAAATCTTGGGGAGCATTCCTGGTGTCTTTAGTGGCTTCCTGACACTCAGCAACAATTCCCTCAGGCGGGTTTTGATGTTTTCTGGCTTCATTATCTCTTTGCTATCTGCTACTTTGATGAAAGGGCCACGGAGAGAGAGTGACTTAGCACATTTTCTGACAGAGCTCCAGATTTCTTTTCTAACAACTTCCTAGTACATTCTGCTCCTGTGATTATGCCAGCTCCTCTATTCAGGCATCTGTCCTTGTCTCACCCAATCAATGCTGTCTCTCAGTCAGTGTTAGCAGGCTCACGTCATTCATTTCCATCGTGAGACGGTCTCCTGATTTCCGTACTTGTCCTCCCTCCATGATGCCGAGTGTTTCATGCACTGTCCATGGCTCTGGTGGGACACATTCATGCCGTCCATTCTATTCTGCAGTTCATCCTTCTGGAGCCTTCTCCAAGCCTCATTTGCCATTTTGTCCTCTGTTGAAGTGAATTCTGCTTTTCTGATAACGTTGAAACATTTACAATAAGCAGTCATCATTGATCTTCCTCAAAATAAATTTTCTATATAGATTTTTTTTGACTGTATACTTCTTGGGATGTAACTATTCGATTGACCCTACATGAATAGACTTTACCAGTGGCACTAAAGAGTTTCTGAAGAACACTGAACTTTAGGGAAATATAGCTGATGGCCAAGACAGTCATATATTTTCCCTGATCTAAGGCCTGTGCATTCTCTGATGAGCCCTTACACTCTCAGACATTGGGCAGCAGTAAACCCCTGAATGTAAGAATTACTTCCGGCCTATTCAGGTGGTTTAGTGGAGGTGAACTTAAAATCCAGGACCTGACACTCTTATCTAAGGATAACAGCCCCATTACCTGGGAGAACCAAAGTACTCTGTTTTCGTGAACTGCTAGAAGCCACTTCTAAGTCATGTGATGCCGTGATGATGCAGTGAGGGTGATTTTAATGACAAATTCTATCTAGAGTTGGGAAATTCTTTAAACAACATTGGTATTTTTAAGGCCATTTACATTCTCTTTTCTGGTAGAATTGTCAGCTCATTCTCACATGACAGACAGGTAGATAAAACACTTCTGCCAACAATGCATATAATACCTCAGGGTGCCTTTCCCTATGCCTGCTGGCCACATATATATCTTCTTTAGAGAAATGTCTATTCAAGCCCATTGCCCATTTTCAAGTCCAGTTTATTATTATCATTATTAGTATGTTGCTATTAAGTTTTAGGAGACCCTTGTATGTTTGCACATTAAGTGACTGGATTTTTTTTAATTTTTTTTATTGCATTTTAGGTTTTGGGGTACATGTGAAGAACATACAATATTGTTGCATAGGTACACATGTGGCAGTGTGATTTGTTGCCTTCCTCCCCTTCACCTATATCTGGCATTTCTCCCCATGCTATCTCCCCCC